>PVJO010006301.1:0-90276 GCA_004026905.1 Hystrix cristata | reverse complement strand
CTTACAAGGCAAGCACTCTAACCACTGAGCTAAATCCCCAGCCCTGTATTATTTTTTTAATGTATACTTTTAAATCATCCCTAAATACACGTTTTTATTTGTTCTTCACATCAAAACAATGAGAAATTTCCATTGTACAGATCAAGAAACGGGGTCCCTGAAGATGAAACTATCTTCATTGTTCTCTCCTGGATATTGGTTCAGACCTAGAGCTTTTAAATTCTTGTCCCGCTTCTCTGTTACCCCGCCGCCCCCCACTTAACACTGCAGAATAGAATCTTTAAACAGCAAGAGGACTTTGGAGATTACCTAGTGCAGTTTTAGAAAGCTGTCTCCAGCCATGCACCCTCGTCATTAGTCATATAAACACCAGTAAATTTAATAAAATAATGTTGCAGTTTATTATCAGCTGTGTTATACGCTTGACAACACACCTGACCATTTTCCATCAGGTTTGAGATGGGCCTGTCTACGACAAGAAGTAACTGAAAGGTCAGATTATACATCAGGACATGATGTGGGTCGTATTTGCTTTCTCCTTTAGGGCACTGACAGTCTAACAAGCTCCACATCTTTCTCACTGATGTCAAGAATCAGACATTTCATAAAAACTCTCCCTGGTTAAATAAAGCTTACGACATCGTTTTACAAAAGCTCCTCTCTTCCAGTCACGATTCGCTTTTTCTAATGATTCTGCACAGCTAGGATTTTTAGTGTTTTTTAACTGCTTATTTTATGATATTTTAATTTTATGTTTATTCATTATTAATCATCTTTATTGTGTTTTAATTGTCAATGCAGCACCCTAAGCAGGGAAAAGGAGCACTCACAAATAAGAATATTAATTTATGTGCCTTAAAATAATAATTAGGATTTTAATAAAATTACTTCCCTTAATGGGTCTCTGTGGAATGTAAATGCCCCACCCTTTAATGAACTAATGAAATATGAGTTGAATATCATTAAACATTGTGCTCACTTCTAACCAAAAAATTTTCAGCAACAATAGTAGACCTTCAAAATATTTACCTAAAGGCAAGCTGTTGGATCCCTGTAAAAAGCCTTCCACAAATATAACCCAAGCACATTCTCTATCATTCTAGATCTACTGGATAAACACATCGCCCACTCACTGGGGTCTCCCAAAGTATTTTCTACCTTCTCTTTCCAGTATCAGGAAAGGGCTTCCTGTCGGCACACAGCTCTTCAAAGCACAGTGAGTCTTAGAGTACAGCTGCGAGTCTTCACCCTGACCGTGGGCAAGCTGTCTTTTACTCAAAGATGCCATCATGCTCTAGAAGGATCAGGTTGCCCTCATGGCTTCTCCACTGAGGAGAGGACTGCTGGTCCATTCTCATCGATGGGGGACTCGAAGGGCAGGGTGAAGAAGCAACCTGTGTAATGTTTCACAGCTGCCAAGGAGAGACACACAAAGCCCCAGGTGAGGTTGGACATATCTGGCCTGTATTAAACACTGATGGCCTTACAAGCTCCTGGATTTGCCACTGAGCATTGTAACTGCTGCTATGGGTGCAGGAAGTTGTGTGAATGTGCTTCTGAATGAATGTACTTCTCCAGATTGCTACGAGCGTTCACTTTTAATACTATCGCTGATACATAGTTTTCTTGTCACTGACAGTTTTAATAATGTGCTCCATTTTGTAATCAGAGGTTGTAATTTCCAGTGCTGCCACATCCTCTCCTAGACAGAGGATGCTACCGTCTTTTTGAATTAATCTAATATTCTCCCAGCATCGTTTTAAAATAATGTTATTGCAACAGCTTTGGGGTATATCTGTTACTGATAGATTTCCAATGTGTTCCTGTAAGTACTGATAACTTTCTGAATGCAAGATATGTATTTTTAAAAATCCCTTAACATGAAAGAAACACAAACGTTAGAAATCTTCCCATGTAAGTAGATTTTTTCATTTTTGAATTAGCTTATTTTTTAATTACCTCTTAAAACAAAAACAATTCCTTTATATCTTTTGAGCATCATTCTTTGGGGGTCTCTGAGAATGAACCGATTTGCTTCAATAAAATCACTGCCATTATTTTGTTTACCCTGCCAAAATTCATCAGAACATGATTACGGAAAGCAAGCAGCCTGAAAAACAAAAAAGATTTCCACGAACCCTCAGCAGTATGTCTTATGTGTCCCCAAATTCTTACACACATACACACACACACACACACACACAACATACGCACACACACAGACTTCTTGAAGCACAACTACAGCCTGAGATATTTTGAAAAGAACCACTTGGCGACTATGATCATGTGATCTTCTCATTTTCTAAATGACCAATTAAAATTTCACTATGAAAACTTCTTCATAAAAATTCCAACCTCTAGGATGTCATTAATATCAGCCTAAGGAGGACTACAGAACCACAAGATGTCACAATGAAAGGAAACTTCTCATACCTTTTGCCCCAAGTTCTCACCTCACTGTTCAAGAAGCAAAGTCTACGGAGGATACCAGAAGTCACAAATCTCATTGTTGCACCGGGGGGCAAATCCAGGAACAGCGGAACCCAGCTCAAAGGAAGCTGGCAAACTGGCAAATGGAGGAAGTAAAACTCTCTTTTGCAAAGAGGCAATGAGGAGGGACAGTTCCAAAACACATACACTTTTTATTTTCTTTTCATGAATCAGTCACTCACTCTCAGAGGAAACTGGTTGATTGAAATGTCTTTACAAATGACAGAAATAGAATGCAACATGTAGCCTGATTCTGAAAATTACACTACAAAAGCAATAAGAAACATAAACTATGTAGAAGATGCCTTACAGACAAAACAGTTTGGAGTAAACAAGCAAGAAAACTAAAATGGATGTGACATAATAATAAAAGGCTGTAGCTTATCTGAAGAATGAATAAGACAGGAAAAGGGGATGGGGAAGGGACACATTGGAACATAGGAAACGGAGTCCGACAGCTTCATGTTGGCAGAGAGAGAGGTGCTGGCTTGTGGCCCCGAGCCCCCCAGGCCCTGTTGTCCCCCTTGAAGAGAGGATTCCGTGGACTATCTAAGCCCAACATTGTTAAACACTTAGGTCATCAAACTCTCCCTTTGTTCCCATTCTGTGCTCATCAGGCAGTATTCTAATTTTAAATTCACTTTCAGAACACATTTGCTGGCATGCTAGTCCACTTATGATGGTAGTTAAGTTTATCTTGGTCAATTACTCAAATTGGCATTCTGGTTGATGCTTCCTCACTTGTGAGTTTCCCTCATTTATGGTACCTTACCAGATCTATTTTATAGAAATAACTGGGAGAATAATAAAGTCTATTGGAACAGAATAAGCCTGAAGCTACCTGAGGACTATTTTCTGTCTCTTTCTTCTCATCTGCAAGGCATCTGCCTCAGCATCACTGCCTTCTCACAGGCTGGGACACTCCTAACATCTGGTCACCGACTCCCTGGCTGCCACCAACCTCATCCTCCAGTATGTATCATGAGTCACAATTTCCCTGATGCCTGAACCTCCGCCAAGGCGATTCTCCACTCTGCTTCAGTCTGATCAGATAATGGAGGGCTCAGCTTTTAAGCAGGAGACTGTGAAAGCAGCAAATTAGAACAAGATCCGACGCCTTTCCAGTGTTTCTTTTTCTTTACTTCTATCCTGTCCCCAGACTCACCTGAAGTATTGTCTATCAGGCACAGAGAGTAAGCTTCCGACTTTAGTCCCTAGTAAAACCCACCAGCAGTCTTCCTGTTATTCTTAATTGAAAAGGATACCTTGAATTCCCTATCTCATATAGGATTGGGAGCCAGAATCTGTAGGAAAAAATACTTTCATTAAATAGTCATGACCATGATGCCCTGAGAAAGTTATCTTGTATAACTTCATGGGCCTTGAGAGCAGACAGAACCTGAGACGTCATCCTCCATGATCCAATTATATAATGATCCCATAATATAGCAAGATTTCTCCTGAGACATGTCCATAAAAAAAAATGAGACTAAAGCTAGTCTGACCCCCCAATCCAGGGTTTTTCTCACTCTGGCGGGCTTCTTGCTTGAGTCTTAACTTCATCAACAGCAAATAAGATGGTCAAACTTAAAATGACCATTATCAATGAACAAGCCTTCCGGCATTCCTCAGTCCTCCTATTTCAGTGCAAGTTGTGGATGAAAGAAACTATTAAGGCAATTTTAATTTTAAGCAAGTCCTGCTAGCATCGCTCAGCTAGTAGAACGTAAAACACTTTCTATCTTCATGGGAAAAACAACCTGCCTGAAAATAAAGGCACCACAGAAGGCAGCTCAAGGAGCTGGAGATTGTGTCCCGACAGTATATCTGGGACACCTGGCAACAGGTCAGTCTGAAGCTCTACACCTAGACATTTTGCTTCTAGGAGCTGAAAGCCAAAAGTTTTGTTTTTACTTAGAATAGTTTGAGTTATGTCTCTCACTTGAAACCAGAAAAAGTGTGATTCAGTGATGAAATCTTTGGCTGCAGTAGAGTGCAATCTCCAGAGCAGCCTGGCTTGCCAGGAAGTAGATTTGGGAAGGAAACAGTCAACTTCTCACCTGTACTCTACAGAGGTAATACCTCCTCTGAGGGCTAAATATGTGTAAGAATGTAAAATGCTTTGATCAGCACCTGGCACTATAATTTGCATATAATCATGTGTCTTTTGATATTAGACATTAATGAGAAATGAAAGTTAAAATGCAGTTTATGGCTCTAAAAACCAAATTTCCGGTGAGTTACACCTTCCATTGCCCAGCGACGTCTCTGCTCCTAGACAACAGCCCCAGAAAATATAGAGGAGCCCCATGGAGTGGGAGTGGATCAAAGGGGTCACTTTTTGTGCTCTGACAGTCACATAATAGGATCTATTTCTCCCCCAAATGTGTGAGCCTTGTGAATGTATGTGTGCCTTCAGGTGCACATTTTAGATTTCCTTTTTAGCACCTAGAAAATTCATAATGGGTTTTTTGGGGGACGTTGGGTTGTTTTTTTTTTTCTTGGTACTGGGGATCGAACTCAGGGCGTTGTGCTTGCTAGGCAAGCACTCTAACCACTGAGCTAAATCCCCAGCCCTCATATTGTTTTTATGCTGTGGTAGCTACCATTACATTTCTGTCAATTCAGTTCTTCAATCCAAGGCCCAAAAATGATGGTTGCCTAGCTCCCTCCAGGTTTCCAGCATGCGGATCTTGCCAAACCTTCAGTTTCTGAGGGTTCCTCACCCATCTCATCGCCAAGCAGAGCATAAGTTAGATCAACCCAGTAGCCAGCTTCTTCCCTTAGAAAAACACTTAACTGTGGCAATGAATTATTTTGTGACATGGATAGACCTTGTGATTAATTATCAACATGAATAATATATGATCTTGAGCCCAAGAGGTAAGTCAGAGGCTCTGAACAGATTTATCCCCAGCCTCACACGTGGGTGTTCTTGCAGACACACATTCCATTCTCAATGTGTAAGCACATTTGGGGATAGAAACTTTTCGGTCCCAGCCTTCTTCTCACAGTTGCCTCATTAATGAACAGCTTGTGCGATCGATAAGGTACTGACCAAGAGACTAAGAGTTTCTTATCTCTGCCTTCACGTGTTCAAATGTCTCAGAGATATTGATGAAACTGCCTCTCTCTTTCTCTCTCTCTCTCCACCTCCCTTGTGTGGCACAATAATTACAACAGAGTAGAGTTTTGCTAATGTGTACTTTCCTAAGCCCAAACTGTGGTGTTTAGTCACCTAGCCTTTCTGTCTCATGTCACAATCACCTAAACGTTCTCATTTAAGTGACAGCCCTCTTTAATAATAGGTTAAGGATATGCAGAAATTTCAAGATTTCAGGTTGGATGTCCATTACTGTTAGATATAATAAGTGTTCAGATAAGGACACAGTTCAGAGTTCCATGGGGAAAATGAATTGGGTTTAAACAATGGACATTCGTTATGACAACATTTTTGCTAAATTAAAATGGTGATGTTCACCTTTTCTGGCATACTTTCCAGGCATCCAATTCTTTCCGTTTTTCTCATTAATGAGTGAGGAAGCCATTGTGGCAGGCAGCATGCTCAGACTAATTTGGTGGACCAACTGAATCAAATGGGCTCTTACTGAATCACTAGCAAGTTTGTAGATATACATGGATAATTATGCTGATATCCATAATGTTCCCTTCTGAGCTTGTGCTAGTCTGTGTGGTGTGCAGGCAGAGTAGACATAATTGCTTCTTCTTTGGGCACGTCAGCTCACTAGCACTCCTGATGTGGACTGCCCAGGACGTCAAATATGCCCTCCCTCGGAGCCTTTCTGAAGTAAGAGAAAACTACAGCATTCTACATTCTGTTGCTTTCCTTGGCAAAAATAAAATCCAACAAAGACAAAACTCTTCCTCCTCTTCAGCATCTCTGTGGAAGCATCTAGCACACAGGACTCTATCCCTGGAAGCAAAGAGACCTGGGTATCACCCTCAGCTTGGCCAGGCACTCTTTCTGAGGACTTCAGCAAATCAAGTTGATGATATGTTGCTTCTTTCTCCTTTCGCAAAATAGATTTAATAAGCACTACCTTTCTGGGGTCCTGGAGAGTTTTATGTTAAGTGATTGATATCAAGGAGAAGCCTAGAAAATAGTCATTGATTAAGATTTCAGAGAAAGACAAAATAAAAGCCTAAGAAACAGAGCACTTGAGAGAAAAAAATGTACTCTTATCAAAGTAACAAAACTACTCTTGTTATTAAATGCCACTGCAATGTAGAGACTGTAGAGATTTCTACATGGCATCATGATCGGGATTGTTTAAAATTATCCTGGGGATTGTCTCTGAATTTTCTGAAGAATGAGCTAGATGGCTTTTCCCTTCTTCTTCCAGCAGGAAATGCATCCTCTAAATTAGCTGCCCAGGGTACTAGCGCCCCCCAGCAGTGTGTGTGTGTTTGTGTGTGTGTGTGTGTGTGTGTGTGTGTGTGTGATGACCCACAATCTCCAAAGTCTCCAGGTACAGGGCAGCTAGTCTTCCCAGGCGACCCTAGGAATAGCAACACTCAAACCCAGAGCAGGAGTTGCTCAAAGAGTGTGTTTGCCACCTCCTACACACCTCCTGCATGCTGCGCAGACTTCCATGTGAGGCTCCCTAAGAAAGCATGATAATACAACATGTTTTCTACCCTGACATGGCTTGTCCAGCAGTATGTTCCTGCCCAAGATTGCCTCTTTTCAAGGGTAATGAGACAATTCAAGACTTTATACCTTCCTTTCTTGCTAATCATTATTTTGTAAATTTCCCCCAATAGAGCCCATTCCTTAAGCCAAGCCCTGTGATAGTCTGGTGCATGTTGCCTGACTCTTTAAAACCCCAGAATTGTTTTTCAATCAATCTTAAAGACCTGTCCTTGAGTTCTGGTCATATCATCTCTCATTAAAAGGGCACAGATTCTGTTCTCTCTGCAGAGAACTCTGCTAAGCCCAGTCAGGCAAATTAATTAAACACCATTCCTGCCCTGAAAAGAGTTTGGCTTGTCTCATGGTTACACTGTTCTCATATATCTCTAGGAGAAAGGAAAATGGACACAATAGATTCGGTAGTACAGAACATAAATTTATTCTCAATAGTCTCTCTGTTGCCCATTGATAGTATAAATAATGAAACAGGTACTCTACCGGCCACTTTGTAGACAGTGTTCCACAAAATCGCAGACTAATTCTCTGATAAGAAAACTGAAGTTCAGAGAGGTTAAATAACTTGCCTGAGGGCACACAGCTAGTGAGTGATGAAGAAGAGTTTTGAGTTCAGTTCTGCCCTCTTAAATAATAAGTTATCATGCTTCCTAAGCAACTTGAATGGCTACAGGGAAATGCAGAGCAGATGAATTGGGCTGGACTCAACACCAGAACATTTAGTCTATTTTTCTCCAGTCCCTAAAACACTGCCCCAAGGGCCTGAAAGTCTGCATGTATCTCTGTAAATGACTCATTTATTTCCAGGGAGTGACTTAGTCATTAAAGAGGAAAACAAGTTGAATAGAACCAGACAGGCACACAAATCACTTTCCAAAGTATTCTTGTCCATTGATCAGCACTCATAAGGCTCATATTTAAAGCCTGTCATATTCTAAATGCTCAAAGTGTAAGTTGAATTTTACATGGAAAAGCACAAAGACAGAATTTCTAAAGTTATGGGAAAGTCTGAAAAGCATGCCTTTACAATAGACTGATGTATTTCAAGTTTTTCATGAACCTGTTTTTACTGTCTTTCTCCCTACCCCATCTGCTAGTTAGAACTTTTACCCAGTTACTTAGCTTTATATGTGTCTCGGTTTCTTCTTTTATCAATGAGAATTCATAATAATACTGCAGTACCTACTACACAGAGTTGCTACGAAGAATGAATGAAATCATTCCTTTAAAAGACCAAACATCATAGTATGGCCACATGTTGTGATTTGCATCTAAAATGCCCCCCAGAAGTCTCATGTGTTCAGAGGTGGGGCCTGGCTGGAAGAGGCAGATCACTGGGGGCATGACCTGGAAGGGTGTGCTCTGGTCCCTGAGCCCTCCCTTCTCTCTGCTTCCTGGCTGTCATGGGGTGAGCAAGGGTTCTCCGCCATGCTGTTCCTGCCGTGGAGCCGGCTGACCATGGACAGAACCCACTGAACACACAAGCCAAATAAACCTGTCCTCTTAATCTGCAGGTGTTGGGACTAAGTCCCATTGACAGGAAAGTGACCAAGTCATTTTACTTTCTCAATTCTGTAAAAGTAACTAGCGACAAATTACAAGAAGCTTCACAGGCTTGAGGAAATGATCAAATACAAAGAATATCAAAATTGTCAAAAATGGCCAAATATTGGAAAGAAAACTTCACAGAGAAAAACTTGAGCCATGTGTGGTGACGCAGGCCTGTAATCTCATCACTCTGGGATCCTGAGGCAGGACAGTCACCAGTTCAAACCAAGTCTGGGCAATTTAGCAACCTGATGAGGCTCTGTCTCAAAATAAAAAATACAAAAGGCTGGAGATGTGATTTCCTGCAAAGGCCCTGAGTTCAATCCTCTATACGAACAACACCACCACTCTTCGTCTGGTGTTTCTTGAACAAGGCAATCATACTCGCATCTTGAGACCTTCCTCCTGACCGTGCCGCGTGTCTGGAACTCTTCTCTGCCACTTCTCCACATGCCTGGCTTCTCCTTGGCACTGGGGTCTCACTCAGCTCAAGAATCACTTCCAACAAGGTCCTTCCTGAGCACGCTACCATAGTTAGACATAAACACACACACACACACACACACACACACACACACACACACACACACACACCAGCTAGTCCTTCATCATCATGCAGCCTTGTTTAGGTAGCCCACTGTTTATACAGCTCATTCATTTATTTTCGGTTCACTTGTTCCTACATCCTCCTTACTGGAATGTATATTCCTTGAAGACAGGAATTTAATCCATTTCCCCGGGTGCTAGAGGAATACCTGTCACACAGTAGGCGCTTCATGATTACTTCTTTAATGAATTAAAGGATGAATTTAATCCTGTTTCATCTGATACAGTACCAGTGAACCACATGGCTCAAGTCCTCCACTCAGCTCACTTTCGAGACTCCAAGATTTTCAGGTTCTGTCAAGGTCACCCAAGGGCAGTGTGATCCTCTCACTATATGCCCTGACGCAGCTTTCCAGGCTGGACTGTGCCCAATTACTGGTCTGTTTAACCCTCGGAATGTCTGGGCCTTTTCAACATAAAGCAACATTCTCAGGTTACTCTGCATTCCAAACAAATGTTTACACTTTCGTTGTGTGCCACAATGAGAAAAAAACTTGAGGAGCACTGTTCCATGGAGCCAAATAATTCTCGAGTGAAGCCTCAGGAGCCAAAGATCTGGTGCAGAGGAGAAACCCGGGGGCCTGACTTCCAGACCCCCATCTCCTGCTTCCAGCGGAGCATCTCCACTTCTTTGCTACCTTTAAGTATTGAGCTTCCACAAATTGTGACATGCAAGAAAAGACTCCACTGCAGCACCAATATCTGAGGGGTTGATGCAGAGGCAGATTTTATTCTCTGTGATACCATTACAGACCCTATAGGAGCATAAATATCTTGCCTCCATGACTCATACCTACCACAAATTCATGCCACCTGATTATTCATTAACCACGTTCATTTAAATCACAAATTATCTTGCAGATGGTTAAACCTGAGCCTTTGACACCTTAGAAAGAATGAGTTATCAGCTGAGGGTGTCAGGAGAGCTGTGGCTCTTGGCAACTGACAGGTGCCAGAGCAGGAGCACCATAAAATGAATAGAAAATGTTCCAAAATGAAAAGGGGTGTGCACCAGAGCCCACTGACCTGTCCCACTGTCACCCTGGGTTCATGCGGGTTACCGGGTAACATCGCCCTGTGTGCCCTACTCTGTCTCTGCACAGACCAGTCTGCCCAAAGCCATTCATGAGCTGGCAGCCCACACTGCTTCTCATGCAAGACTTCTGCCTGCATCCTGCCAGGGAAACAGATTTTCAATTGCCTCCATCTGTAGGATATTGCTATCCATTCTGGGGTAAATTTCCAATGCAGGGCAACATAATGATTCCCATTTATGTTGATATTATTCATGTGGCTAAAATTCACACTTCCCCAGCTAAGGAGGCTTCAGCCCTTATCTATCCAGAAATCCTTCATTATAGGTAGGTAATGCCTTTACTCTGTATGGGAGCCTGATGCACTATAATCGTTTCCCTCGTTGTGCCTTCAAATTCTTTGAAATACCGGGGCAGTTTTGTGTGCATGTTCAATCTCTAGGCCTAGACTTCTGCTATGGAACATCCTGCCACCAGGGTGATGATGGGAATCAGGGCTCTCCAGTTCAGCATCAGAAGATTCTTCTCCTTTGCAAATACATTCCCATATGAAACAGTACTACTTGTACTCAATACTGTTGACATTTTGGGCCAGATAATTATTTGCTATATACAGGACAGAGGGGCTGTCCTGCTTAGCAGCATCTCTAGCCACTATCCACTAGATACCAGTGTCATCTCTTTCCGGTTGTGATAATCGAGACTGTCTACAGAGATTGCCAAAGGCACCCTGAAGGACAAAACTGCTCTGGATTGAGATGGGAGAGGAGCGATGTCCCCTCATGTCCTAAGATCTAAAATGTTAAAACCAGTCTAAACATAAAGAAACCCACAGGGGTAACAAGAAAATGAGTATCTATTACAACAGGTAGCTCATCAGATAGAGAGTCTCTAAGCAGTGACAAGAATCAGGCAATGAATTTGAGTTTTACTGGTTCTACATTAAATAATTTAGGAATTCCTCAGTTAGAGGAGGTCAGTAAAGATCATTTGGGACAACTCTTCCATGAGACAAGGAAAGAAACTCAGGAGCAGAAGTGACAAGTGACTTGTGAATGGCCTTAGGTTATAACAGCAGATTCTGGATTCGAATTCAGATCCCCATAGTCCAGGCCGCGTACATTCACATTCATTATTCTGTTCATTCATTCATGCATTCATTCATTCATCCATTCATTCATTCATTCATCAATATGTGCTTGATTTACTCACCATGGATCTGGTTTTGTATTTAGCTCAATGTAAAATGCTGCGCTCAAGTGCGGAGACACAAAAGAAAAAAGTATATATTTCTCAAAAAAGACAATGGAGCCCATTTATAAAATACCTTCTGTGCATACTCTGATTAGTATTTTAGATATCATATGTCATTTGATGTTTATTGTAAAAACTTATAACCATATTACTATCATCTCACTGGTAATATTGGTAACTACAATGAAGTACAGTGGTCCCATAACTTAGTGGTTGTTCTGGAGACAAAGCCCAGCACATTAGTCACTTTTCCATCACTGGGACAAAGTACCTGACACCCCCAATCTAAAGGAGGAGAGGTTTATTTTGGCTCACTATTTCAGTGGGTGCAGTTCATGTTTGGCCAGCTCAAAGGCAGAAATAGCATGGAGGACGGCATGGTGGTGGAAAGCTGCTCAGAGTGTGATGCCTGGAAGCAAAGAGAGAAGGCAGGAGAGGCAGAGACAAGAATACGCCCTCCCAGGTCATGCCACTATTGACCCACCTCCAGCCATGCCCCACATCCTGACAGCACATTTAGTTACCAAACTCATCCATGGATGAATCCACTGATGAGTACAGTGCTCCCATGATGCAATATCTTCCAAAGTCATGAGACTTTGAGGGGATAGTTTAGATTTCAACCCAGCCTGTACCCAGAAATATGTCAAGTTTTCCAGGAATGATGCACTTGCTAGAACAGAGATGAGCCCTTAGTCCTCGCTGCTGTTAGAGCAACATCTCCTGTCAGCCACTGCACGTGATATGTGTGAAAAGAACACTTACAGAAAAGCAGTGCTGGGATAAAATTCTGGCTCTTTTCTTTGCTTTGCATCCATTGAGCTAATCATATAATATCACTGAGACGTGAGTTTCCCTGTTTGTAAAATGGGGTCTCTAAGAGGGCCAGAATGCAGGTAATATAAATGAAACAAGATGATGTCTTAAATTTACTCCCTTGTGCAAATATACTCCCTTGTGCATAGTGATGGCCTGTGTTAGCCCTCTTCTTTTTTTCTGATCTCTACGTGGCTCCATTTCCTTGTCTAGAATAAGAACATAATAAAGGTAGCTATTTTGTAAGGATCATGTGAGGGCCATGAGATATTAAAATGCACAGAGCTTGGAGGTTAATGGATACCCATCTTAACTATTCTCATAAGTGTAAATTGCTCAGGAATTATCCTTAATTGATAAATCCAAAGGCTTTCACTGAAATACCACAGAGATCAGACTGTACAGTTACCTTCCGGGTTCCATGTGTGCTTCAGCCCATCCCATCAAGGAACAAGTGAGGAACTTGAGATCCTTAAAAGCAAGTGAGTTGACCAAGATTGTTCGGTAAGCTCATTGTACCTTTTTTTCACCACAACTTCCCCCGCCATGGGCTATCCTGAGCCTAGTCATCACCGAGCCTTCCCCAATGACAAGAGAACCACTCACGTGACAGAATGACCACAGCAAGGTCCCATTACAAATTTTCTTCTGTGATATCATTGAAGTTGAATAACCAAGATGTGATTCCTAGCAGAGCACCACTCACGTGAAAGGAACGGCTGCAGCGCACAATCAGCTCTAACTGGCGGACTGGTAGCAGAGGCTCCTGACTACCTAGAGACACTCAATCCACAGCTACTATCACCTCCTCAGAAAGCCCTTCCCTGCTACCCTGCCAAATGTAGCACATCTTTCACATCAGTTTATCTTCATCACATCACCTATTTGTCTCTATAGCAATTATTGGTATTGAAAAACTTCATGTTTATTTGTTTGCTGATTTATGACCTGTCTCCTCCATTGGAATGTTAAATCATGAGGGCTTGATTTGCCATTCTAATCAAATCCCCAGAACAGTGTCTGGTCATTGTTAGGCTCTTAATGAATGTTTGTAGACTAAGTGAAGAAATTAGTACATTTGCACTCAAACTCCTATATTCCACTTGCTGGCCTTTCTGTGCATTCTTACCCCATCACTTCCAGTCTCTACCAAACCCATATGTCCATCCAACAGAAACCCAGGGTTCCGGGAGGGCTGTGGATCGTTAAAGCACACGGGACCTGTTGAAGCAGGCTCCTGGACCTGGTTATCTAGTCCAAAGCCAAAAGCCTAGGAGCTCTATGACATGCCAAGATTCTGTCTTAGTCTATTTCCTGTTGTTATAACAAAATACCTGATGCTGAGAAATTTGAAGGAAAAAACAGAGATTTATTTTGCTCACACTTCTGCAGGTCCAAGTATGGTGTAAACACCTACTTGGCTTCTGGTAAGGGGCTTATGATGGAAGGGATTACATGGCAATAGAGAGCTACATTAGTCCCTTCATGGGTCTCTCTCCCTCTCTCTCTGTCTCTCTCTCTCTGTCTCTCTGTTTTTTTTCTCTCTCTCTCTTCGAAACAAGGTCTACTATGTAGTTTGGGCCTTGAACTCACTATGTAGCCCAGGTTGGCCTTGAACTTGTGGCCTCTGCCTCAGCCTCTTGAGTGCTGGGATTACAGGCATGTGCCACCACTCCTACCTCACAATACTGTACCATGATATTGAGGACCAAGCTTCAACAAGAGTTTTTGCAAGGACAAACCACAACTAACCATAGTGCACATATATCAAAATACTGAGGTTTTTCTGAGACTTGAAATCACATTGGAATTCAATTCAATAAACATTTACCAAGCACCTTCAATGTACTAGTCATTAGATAAGCAAAACAAACCCTATGTTAGCTGGAGTTCTTCAGAGAATCAGAATCAATAGATTATATATAGGTATAAGAAAAGATTTATTATACGAGTTGGCTCAGGCAACTACAGAAGTGTGAAGTCCCATTATCTGGTGTGTACAAGCTGGAGAGCCAGGGGAGCTGGTGGTGTAATTCATTCCAAGTCCCAAGCCTTGAGAATAGCTGGGGTTGGGGGGGGTTGCACAGAATGGTGTAAATCGCAGTCTAAGTGCAAATGCTAGAGAACAAGTAATGTGGATGCTCAAGGGCAGGAGAAGATGAATGTCTCCACTCAAGGAAAGACAGAACTCATCTTCCTTCTGCTTTTCTTTTTCTATCCAGACCCTCACTGGATCAGATGATGCCCCCCACATTGAGAAGACCCAATCAATTCACCCAGCTCACCAATCTAATCTCTTCTGGAAAGACCCTCAAAGACACGTCCACAAATAACGTTTTGCCAGCTCTCTGGGAATCCCTCTTATAGGAAATTGACAATTAACCGCCAAAGACGCTGTTGCTATCTGAGTCTGCTGCCCAAAACTGGGCAAGAAGCTCTTGCCCAAAAGTGTTTCTCCTGCTTCAAGACAGATGACTAAACGTTATATCATCAGATCAACAGTATTCTGCTATAGTGAGATGTCCGCATAAGGTTATCTTTTTAGACCCTCTAACTGGGATCAGTTTACCAACTCCTTCCAGAGCAACCATCCATGCCAGGGATAATAGAAAACATCACAGTTCCCTGGAAATACAATAGAGACAGAGAATACCAGAAATAAGGAAAAATGCACAGGGAGAATTAGAGAATGAATCCAAAACTAAATTCCACCTACTTTGAATAGTGAGGTGAATGTACCAACACTTTCCTTAGAACCAGATGTTCCTTGGAACATCCTGACTCAGTCACTCCCCCTTGCATGAAATTGGGCATTTGCTTAGTATCTCTGAGGTTCAATCTCCTCATCTATGAATCAAGGATAATGTAATGCAACTCACGAATTTCCTGTGATGAATAAATGAATTAATAAATATATACAAGTTGCTTAGATTATATTAGGCTCAATGAGTGATAATTGCTGTTGTTGCTGTTATTCTGAACTTGGTTAGGGGTAGACCAGAAATACCCCATTAAAGGATTAACAATGCCATGGAACTGGACTCTACAAATGCCTCTTTCATTGTACCTGACAGAGTTAAAGTAGCTTCCCCAAACTGCCTTGGCCCCCTGGGGACCTGACTTACCAGGAGAGTCTGCTTCCTCCCCTGTGTGCTCTGCTCCCTCCTACTCCCATCTGCACCAATTAGTGGGAGCAGATTGAGGAGACCCAGGAGAGCCCCTCGGGGATGGGCACACCATGCCAAGAGCAGGCAACCCTCCACAGCCCGTGCAGGTAACAGGGTCGAAAATGAAGATGTATTAGGGGAAGAGGAATTACAACTCTGCTGATTAAGTGATGAAGTGAATGGAAATGAAAAATGTAGCATAAATTATTAAGGAAGCACTGGCTGCTCCAGGCAAAGACAACCAATGAGGGAGAGTGGATATTGTCAAAGGTTATAGAATGAACCAGCAGCCATTACCTGCGGCTTGCCAAGACACAAAGGAGAGGAATTTCACTCTCTGTTTTCTTTATTCTGGAAGACTTTCTATATTTTCAAAGATGTCTTTAATTCCCTAGTTATCTGGCTCTGCCTACTGAATAAATACTGTAAGAAATGACTTCAGATTAACATAAAAATATAAGTTTGTGCTTATATAATCAGAAACATTGAGCTGAAATATTCAGATAAGCCATTTGGATTTTAGATAGCATATTTCAAAGAACAATTCAGAGAGCCGACCTCAGAAAGCTTTTCTAATCTGCTGTGCAGGATGGTTTCTCAGGTGTCACTGCAGTGTACAGCAATTTGATCAGCAGAGGAGAGGTGGGGAAGTAGAGTCTGGCAAATAGAAACTGGTGTGAAAATTTGCCCCATAGATAGATTCATCCTCCAGGGAATTTGGAGCAAGTTTAGCAACTGACATATTTTTATTACTCTAAACTGTTGTGATAGTGCTTGTCAACCCTTTTTCCCCTTGTCCAAATCTCCCTCTCTCCCTCTCTCACTCTATCTCTCTCTCTGTCTCTCTCTCCCCTCTTCTCTATCTTTCCCTTCCTCCTTTCCCTCACTCCCTCCCTAGGAACAATTCTCTGGTCCTTTCCTGGAAATGATGCAGCCTCAGAAAAAAGCAGACAATATAGAAAGACCTCACAGCCCCTGAGACTCAGAGAGTGACTCTGGTGACTGGGTGACTTTCCACATTGCCTTAGTCCTAGTCCCAGGAAGCTAGGTGTGATTCCTCTTTTGTCCAAGAACCACAGGAGAAAGATCTGCCAAGAAGACGACCCGTAGGTTTATATGAGGCTTGAAGCCTCGTCATTGCCTTCCTGAAAAATGGTCATGCAGACTTTGTTTGAATTCCTCCTGGGACCTCAAACTCACGCTATGCTGTGGAGCATATGCTATTTTTTAATAACTCTTCTTGGTCAGGTACATGGACAGGAAGAGAGTAGGGGACAAGTGATGAAAATAAATGCTAATCAATTAATGGCATTAAGTCTAGGCTAAGGATGAAGGGAAAGGTACAGCAAGAAAGAATAATCACTATCCAGTTATTCATACTTCCCTCAAGCCCTCTTCCCTACAGGGCTGGCAGCTGTTCAATCACAAAAGGGTCAGGTGGAAGAGACCCCTTTCATCAGCTCGCTCTCTGTCCAGATTTAGACCCCCAGAAGGATGGTATTAAATGAAAGGCAAGAAATTACTCACAAAGTAATATAAATCCCTGCATCTGCCTGCATTAGATTATGGTCTGAGTCATAAAAATTGACATTATGGCTTTTTTGGTCCATGGTTCCTTGTGTAAATTTTTTTTTTTAATCCTAGTGACAGAAATAATATATTTTCATTGTAGAAAATCCAAAAACATAGTAAAACACAAAGAAGAATATAAAAATCATCCATAACCTCACAAACCACAATTACCATATATACTGTCACTTCGGTGCACTTCCTTCCATGGACTTTTGGGTTTTTTGTTTATTTTGTTACTTAATTGGGAGCATATTGCTCTTGGGATTTTATAGTTTGCTTTTACTTAATGTAACAATCTACTATGAACGTTTTTCCAAGTTATTAAATATCTTCAACATGATCCTTAACAGATGTGTTACTCATGTGCATAGATATGGCATAATCCTTTTATTCCATTCTACTATTGATGAGCACTTAGCGTACATGACGCGATATATGATAGGGAGGCATCAGATGTGCTGGGCCCGGAAGGAAGAGCTCAGAGTTTAAGATTCAGGGGCTAAGAAGAGTTTCCTGGAGGAAGTGGCTTTGGAATAATTCTTTTCATACTGTAAGGCCTGACACAATATACCATTTAATCCTCGAATTTGACCAAGATAGTCCTGCCCCTAACATTTCTCTCAGCTTGTCTACACATTAGACAGGCTTCTTCCTGACTCTAAGCCCGGACTTCTCTTTTCTTAGACTATTTGCATTAGAAAACGTGCCAATACAAATTGTGTCTCTGTCCCTTTAAGACATAAATAGTTTTCAATGCTTCTTGCCAAGTTGACAGCCCAAGAATGTCTTTCTTGAGGTCTTGGAAGCCAACTCTTAGAAATGCAATCATCAAGGAAGGTAGAGACCCATCTCCAGTTTCCACGGGAGGGGGAAGCCCACAGCACTTATAAAACTACCTCTGTCCTGAAAATCGGAGAAAGGTGGCTTCCCTTTGGGTGAAACCAGTTTGCAAACACAGAGAGCCATATTCCTCTATTCCCAGCTTTTTAAAACTACTCTGCCCCTTTTTTAAAGTAGAATGAGGCTCTTCCTTGTTGCAATTGTTTTAATTAAAGTTTTTCTTGACTGTTTAACCTCATTTGGTATGATTTTGCTTTGACAAAAGAAAAGTCTCAGAAGGTGTCAACTCCTATTGTCAGAATGAGAAAATGTGACTGAAAGAGGAGTGTGCAAGCCAAAAAATTCAGGAGCACTAAGAGTGACTTTGGTCCCATCTGTGAAGCCGACCTACTACATTGGTAAAAGAGGTCAAGATTAACTCAAGAGTTTAATTATACTAATAAGAGCCTTGCTGGCGACTGGCTCGCTCCTCCATGGCTTCTTCACCTACAAAATGGGGCCAATGACCTCCAGGCCAATGACTTTTTGTGAAGGTTAAATGAGGCACCAAATGAAAAATGGCAGTTCTAGGCACATCAAGACCTCTGTCCTTATTAATATTATTGTCATCATTCCTATGGAAGAACGCTGGTTTAAGAGTCATGAAAGGCTGGAATCAAGTTTAACACTTACTGAGTGACTGAATTAGGCAATTAACTTGAGTCCTTATAGACTATTGAAAGGTTTTTGACTATTCAATCAGATGCTAATCTAGATGCTGCTGTAAAGGGATTCTGCAGATGTTAATTAAAGTCTCAAGTCAGCTGACCTTAAAACACGCCAGTTTCTCTAGACGGGCCTTATGGAATCGTGCAAGCCTGTTAAAAGGAGGAAGTTTTCTCCGGATTACTGCAGAAGACAACATGAGAGATTCCAAATGTGAGAATGCAACATGTAATTAATGTCTTTGAAGATGAAGAAGGTCACATGGAAGGAACCTGAGAGCCATCTCCAGGAGCTAAGAGCAGCCAACAGTCAGCATGAGATTCATTCTTACTCCTCAAGGAATCTATACACCAAGGAGCCAGATTCTGACAACAACCTGAATGAGTGGCCCATACCTTTAATCTCAGCACTTTGGGAAGCTGAGGCAGGAGCGTTGCAACTTCAAGCCGAACCTGATCAATTTAATGATTTAGTGAGACCTTGCCTCAAAAATAAAAAAGGGTCAGGATGTAACTTCATGCTAAGGACCTAGTTCAATCCCCAGTGCTGCAAAAAAGAAAAAGAGTGTGGGTTTAGGCCAAAACATTCGTGATTGCTATACATCAATAGAAAAACTAATGCAGACCCTTAGTAATGTGTGACGATTTCTTTCAATCAAACCTCTTTTTTAGGACTGTTGGATACAACTCAAAGACAAATTCAGAGGCAGCTATGAAGTTTAACCTTTTCTTATGTGTCCACAGACCCTCACCTAAGGTCAAAGTATGACATTTCCCCAAAAGGTGAAGCCCTGGCTGCACAGGTGGGCATCCTGGTTAAAGTCTAAGGCAGCCTCAAGAAACCCTTTGGAAATATACTTGCTTTTCAAGCCTTGACATCAATTCACCAAAACGATCAGACTGTTTTCAAAATTGAGAAACATAGACAACTCCATTTGTACAATTTTATTGGCATTTCTGACCTGGTTAGAAACTATGTTATGTTTTGCTACAAAAATTATTGGAGAGTGCAGCTTGCAGAGCAATATTTTATATTGTAGGACAGCACTCAAAGCCACTCTTCTCCAAAGAGTGCCGATGCCCCTGAAAATATGCAGGATCTTGACACAATTTTTTTTCTCCCCACCATCAGGCCTACAACACCACCTAGCCCTCAGTGTTCACAAGCAACTCCATAGAAGGGACCACTGTGTGACATTTTCTTGACAGACTCTCTATGCCACGTTTAGGTTTGGTTATGGGTAAAATACTAAAACCTAACATCTTAGGATATTCAATATACATCATTTCTTTAAAGTTTTTGGTGGATATTGGGAATACCTGTGCAAATTAGATTTGTTTAGGGTTTGGTTCTTTTGACAAATTTCAAGAACTAGAAGCAAAAATCAGGTCAAGACCAAATAAATAAATAAATGAGCCTCTCAGCTCTGCATAATTTTCTCCAGTTTTTTTGTTCTCAGATAGAAAATACTTACATTTAGAATATCTGTGCTACACATCTCCACTATTTACCAATTCTAAAATAGTGAAATGCCAATATTGGTTGTTATCCATAATAATTACACTGAATATTCAGTCATGTGTTTTAGGGGTAGTGATAGGGGCTGAGGATACATGTATGAGAGAAATATGTCGAGTATTAAAATAAGGAAGCCAGATATCAGCCTTTATAGGGAATATGAGCTGGCTCTTCATCCCAGATGGATCAGGAGAAGAAAAATAGTAGCAGTACATGATGTTTAAAGACAGTTGGATGACTGGGGACTGACCCCAACTTTCACACTCAGCCAGTACATAACCTTGGACAAGTCATACAAGTTTTCTAAACTCTACTTTTGTCATGTATAGAATAAGGGAAATAACGATGTAATGAAGATACTATGAAGATCAAAGGAGAGAATGTCTTACTCTGTTCTGGCTGCTACAACAAAATATTAGAAACTAGATGCCTTAGAAACAAAAGAAATTTATTTCTCAGTTCTGGAGGTGCAGAAGTCCTGGGTCAAGACACCGGTAAATTTGGTGTCTGCTGACAGTCCCCTGTCTAGGTCATTCATACCTTGTTTTCGCTATGTCCCACATGGTGAAAGGGGCAGAGAGTTCTTTGAGGCCACTTTTTTACAGCATCTCATTCCTTTCATGAGAGCTGCATCCTCATGACCTAATGGCCTCCAAAAGTCTTGCCTCCGAACACCGTCTCACTGGGTTAGGTTCAACCTATTAATTTTGGGGCCAGTCACAGCAATTTAGTCTATAAAATCAACTAAGCACATTTAGATAAGTTTCTGTTTTGAAATTCGTCTTGCCAATTGCTTCATCTTCAAAAATATATAGATAGATTTATATTCACATTAGTTGTAAGTAAATGAGTCTGCTCCAAGGGAAATCACAAATATCTAGGGGGAGAGTCTACAATTCACAGAAGTCACTGATTTACTCTCAAGTCACTTTTTTTCAGTTCTGACGGTTTAGGATGTCTTTTTCATTATGTCTCTGTATTTTAAAGCAGAACATATCTGTAGTGGACTGATCATAGCAGGAACGCCCAGTTGAACTGAGGTGGTGTCGTTCTGGGCATAGAAGATCCACCTGAGGATTGTTGCCGACACGACATAAAGGAGAACGGAGCAGAAGACTGTGGCCAGCTGTTTCCCAGGAGAAGCAAGGCTGGTTTCTCGGCAGGAACTGGCTGTTCCAGTCACAGAAGTTCGGGCCTTGCTGTTGTCAGGATGGCTGCCATTCTCTTTGGAGGAGCTCTGGTCTTCATCACCGACTTGAGAGTAATATCCCGGCCCCATTATAGGTTCCTCAGCCTTTTAGTGCAGACACGGATGTACTTGGGACAATGTCGTGGGCTCCCAGCCCTTGACTGGATCTTTTGGGTCTCCAGTGTATAGATAGACATTCTGCACTCTCTTGCATTTGGTTTGTGGGTGAGTGTTGTAACTTGTAAATGTCCTGTATTAAACCTGCTCTCCTGCAGACCATTGACTCCATAGACCACCTGACTAACGCAATATCTTCAAAATGTCTATGAATACTAAAATATGTCCTTTTGTGGCTCTGAAATATCACCCACTACTTCCAACACTAGTCATTTTTATGCTATGTCTGAATTTTAAGGAAAAGTCAGATTTGAACAGAAGAGTTCCAGCCTTCCCTCTCACATTTATTTTTGAATAATTCACCAGTTCTGCTCCCATCTCAGTCTCCTCGCCTGTATAATAAAAATGTATTTGGTATGCTTAAAAGTAACTGCAATCTACAAAGTTATATTGTAAGCATGATATATTAAACCTCCATAAAATATATGAATCATCTTTTAAAGTTCATTTCAAACTAAAAGCCAAATGAAGAGTGCTAGCTGTTCAAATAAATGCACTAAATTCTTTAGAATCTCAACTAAAATGTATATACCTCAAGACAGTAGCAGTATTATATTTATCTTGTTTCTCTGGTTCCATTTTAGCATATTGCTATAAATACTGTGGGTACTTCATACATTTTTAATTGAGTAATTAAGCTGAATAATTGAATGCATGCAACAGGTTACCATTTATGTCTCAGACCCAGCTACATTTATTGAATATGTGACATTAAATCAGAAAAGAGTCCCAGCCACAGATACTGCTAACAAATTATGTCACAATAACCAAAACTCTGGGTCTAACTTGCTCGTATAATGGGCTGTGCAACTTTCGGCAATCCCGATGCAGTGTCCTTTGCATTAGGGAGGCTTTGTTTTCTTTACCAAAAGGGCCTTGAGGCAACACTTTTCTGCACAAATAGGCTGTTTTACTTCACCAGAGAGAGTGATGGTTCATATAGCTTTTAGTCAAATATTGAAAATTACAAAAAGTTGAAAAGAGAGAGAAACCTTTGCTTTCCTCACTTACCGAAGGGTTTATGATGATTTCAGGCAACTGGCTACCAAGACAGCATTTTTCTTCCTGGCATTTATTTTATTTTTACTCCTGAAATCAGTCCGTTCACTGATCATACAACCATTCCTGAGGTATTTCTTATAGACCAGAGTGTGCTGGCTGAAAAAGTGAATAATAAATACTAACAGGTAGGAGCTAACCCCAGCTAATGAAAACCCTTTAACTCTTTTAACTTTATATATTGTATGAATTTTCGTGATTCCATTTGCCTGCAGATGGTACCTACTTCCTACAGTGGTTGTGAGATGAACCTCAACTGAGATTCAGGACAAAGACAAGTCCAAAGCCTGGAAAGCAGACGTGTTCCACTGGCCCCAGCTGGGAGCCAGACCCCACAGTGCCAACACTCTCACTGCTGAACAAAGCAAATTGTGCTATGGAACTGGTGGACATGCTACTATGCTAAGTGACTGAGAGTTTAACAGAGTCTGGACAGGAAGAACCACGGGAGTATACTTTTTCATGTAGAAGCTTGCAGTTCCAAAATAATACCTATACTCTGAAACCACATCCTCAATAAATTTCTGCTCCAAATATCATTTTCCCTTTTAAAATGCTTTTTTAAAAATCTTCCCAGCACTCATCTGCCTTTCTTGGGCAGTTTTTTAGCACCGTCACCTTTGAGTGACCTGAAATGGAAAAGTCAGCAGGGAAGAGCTGCTAAACAGTTCCTCACGAAGGGCCGAGAGATGACCAGCAGACAGGACACGCAGTAACACACAATCTTGAAGAAAGGAAGGGTCTCTTCCGAGTTTCCAGCAGCTGGAACTTGTCATCCTGCTAAAAATTGCAAACCATTTTGGATCCACTCTTTCCTGAGACCCCCTTGGTTCATTACAACCAACTCCCAAAGATTTGCCTTCTAAATACTTCTCAGATCTGTGCCTCCACTCGGTGCTCTGGAGCTTAGATCCCCCAGTGGCCTTCCCACTAGGATCCTTGCCTTGGGCCCTTCCCATTGGTCCTTCAGCTGCACAGGCCACTCCCTGCTCCTCACGGCCTGTCTCCTGCCTCACTCACCAGAGCCTTTCCACAGCACTTTCCTATACAGGTGTGATCAACATATATAGCAAATGTTTAAAAGAAGTATTACAGCAAAAGACACATTGCCAACAATCCCTCTCAAAACTATGCTCCTTTGTTTCAAGCATACTTATTTCATCATTTTTGCCACTGTTTGAAGCAATTCTGCAAGTCCCAGTTCATGAATGTCTTTAGTTGTGCTGTCATGGCTGCCTCGGTGTCCTGAATTGATTCAAAATGTTCACCTTTTGCAGTAATTTTCACTTTGGAGAAGATCCAGAAGTTGCACAGTGCCAGATTTGATAAAAGGGGGATGGGGCACACTGTAATGTTTTTACACGCCTGCCTTTGCATTGAATGGCACTGGACAGCAGCATTTACTGTAATTTTGATCACATCTCATAAAGACATCAAAGAGGCTCTCCAGAGCCGCTTCAGAAAGTGGCAAGAACAATGGGAAAAGTGTGATCCAAGCAAGAGGAATTATTTTGAGAGAGATTAATGGCAATATGTCTCTCACTGTACTAATTTTTAATGTAAACATTCACTGTATATTTTGATCATACCTCATACTTGATTCTCTATCGACTCAGCATGGCTTATGGTTCCCTAGCACACGGCATGCCATTTCTCTCTTCCTCACTTTTGCTCATGTTCCCCTGGACCCACAGTGCTTCCCTAGTGCTCCCACTCATTCTTTAAGGGTAGCTCACATTATCTTCTCTTAGCGTAACTAACCCATCCAGGTTGTCTGAGAAATTTTAGATTTCATCACTGGAAGCTCCACAAGCCCAGAACCTTTGTTCTTATCTTCTCTAAGCCTTCCATGCTCCCCTGGTCAGGTCGGATTTTCTACACTGAACTCTGTGTTCCTGTAGTGTAGATTTTTTCATGACCACACTGTAGAGAGAATACATAAGTATATATTTTGACACACTGTGAGCTTTTTAAGGGCAAAAACATCATTTATTTGATTTCCTTCCTTTCTGTATCCCCACCTAGCATGGTACCCACAGCACAGTAAGGCACTCATTAAGAAGAAACATTAAATTTGTTACAAAACACTCTGTTGAATTTCAAAAACTAAGACACCATCGGATTCTCAGTCACACTGTGTAGCTTGACGATGTAATCTCTGTTGGTTTATTTTGTTCTCATAAGTAAACCTCTTCCTATAAAAATACATGGAAGTAGAGAGCAATGTACTATCTGACTATATGTTCTTTAGGTATGTATTGGTCAGGAACTAAATTGGGATAAATTATAAAAGCTTCTATAGAAAATAAGCACCAACATTTCAATGTCTTAACATCCAGTTTATTTTTAACTTACGCAGAGTTGAATTGTGAGTGTAAGTGTTCATCTTTGGTAGGAAGTTCTCTGTGTGGTCATTCAGGGTCTGAGTCACTTTCCACCTTGTATTTCTGCCATCTCCTTGAGGTCAGAGTCCTCTAAGTCTAGATGGCAAGCAGGAAGAGCTCATGGAAGCTAGAAGATGGGAAGCTGTGTAGACCAGCCCTAGAGTGATGCTGCACGTCACATCCTTCTCATCCCATTGGCCTTAGTCATATGACCACACCTAACTGCATGACAAGCTGAGATAATGCATGTAAAAATGACAAGCTTAAAACCTGGGATACTGCAAATGCCCCACAAATATCATTAATGGCTAGTATTACTATTGCCATTATTACTGGTATGAATATCAGCGACGTCCCTCATTATACCAACGGCATTCTAGGCTAAGGGTTATCATTATTTTTTTTTTCCTGGAGCTCTTGAGTCTCTGAAAAGCCATGGCAACCATGCCATAGTCTGTCAACCCCTTCATCAATCCTACCCGCTGGTACTCTAGCTAATTTATAAATCCCAATCCACTAGGAGGAGAGAAAGAGAGGGTTCCGATCCTTGGTCACATACTCACTGGATGCCAAGTGTTATCCATCATCAGACAATGATAAACTATAATGAAATACAATTTCACTTGGTACTCAACCATGCATTTTATGAGGATCCCATAAAGTTTTACCATCAGGCTCAAAAAGCAATAGTAAACCTCTGATTCCTTATGTGCTACTTTCCTGGGTGCCTTCAACAAAGAAGACTATTGATTTTGAGTTGTCTAAAGTACGCTCTATAAAAAATTACCCTCAGTCCATGGCTTTTTTTAAACCAGGCTCAAACAAAGGAGAAAATAGTAGATCCCACAGAAATACACACATGGAATCTTGGGTTAATGACAGCTTCCATTTTAACTGTACACAGACTTGACTCTGGAAACCAAAATCCTGGCTGTGAGACCTATTTATTAAAAAAAATTTTTTTTTCTTTCTTTATAACTCCAAACTGAGTCAAAACAGAAACAACAGAGATAGATGCATTACTTCAGTGGCACAGAGGTCTTCTCTCTGGATGGGTTTTAAATGATTCATAACTATATCTGATCCTTACAACACTCTTGGGCTGGAAATATTAGCTCTATTTAAGTAAAGTATTTAAAAGGAGAAATATATATATATATACACACATGTACATACATTCCTATACTATTGGACTATATATATATTATATATATATAGGTCCGGTATAATAAGGATGTGTTTTTTTTGGTTTTTTTTTTTTTTCTCGTGGTGCCGGGGATTGAACTCAGGCCCTTGTGCTTGCAAGGCAAGCACTCTAATCACTGAGCTAAATCCCCAGCCCCAAGTATGTGTTAAAACAGAGACTATAGCCCAATTTTTCTGCAGTGACTCCTGGAAATTCGATCATTCCTGAGTGATGACTTCTCAGTGTACAATACAAAAGGATATATTCTGAAGTATTCAGAGGATATATTCTGAAGAAGTCATCTGAAGAAGTCAAGACAGGAGAGCTATGGCATGGAGGAGAGAGATAAGGAAGTCCAGGGGTGATGAAAGAAATACCACAACTTAGTCCGAAAACAATGATCTTCAAATAAACCCAGCAGGGATGGAACCCTTAAAAAAGCCAGGAGGATTTAATGCTGGTGGATTTGTGGATGATGCCTTAGTCCATCCAGGCTTCTGTAACAGACTACCATAGGCTAAGTGACTTATACAACAGAAAATGTATTAATGTTAGCTAGGTTTGGAGGTCGAGAAGTCCAAGATCAAAGGCCAGCAGATCCAGTATCTGGTAAGGGCCCACTTCCTAGATCATGGACAGCCGTGTTTTTGATGTGTCCTCACATGACAGAAGAGGCAGAATTGCTCTCTGAACCCTCTTTTATAAGGGTCATCAATCACTTACCAAAAGTCCTATCTTTGAGGTGGGGTGGGGGGAGTGCTGGGAATTGAACTCAGGGCCTTGCACTTGCTAGGCAAGCTCTCTATCGCTGAGCAAAATCCCCAAGCCCCAAAAGTCCTACCTCTTAACACAACACACTGGAGATTAGATTTGGCCCTAAATATCCAGGCTGCAGCAGATGTTATTATGCTTTAGATCTACAAGGTCCTCCAAAGTCTCAAGTGTTTACAGATGGATCTTTCAGAAAGTGATGGGTTTGTGGGGACACTGCACTCATAAGTGACCAAGGCACTCCCCCTCCCATCTCTGTCTTTCCTGGCTACAGTGACTTGAGCAGCTTTCCTCCACCACACTCCTCTACTGTGCCATTTCTGCCTTGGAGCAGGGTGATTGTGGGCTGAATCCTCTGGAACCATGACCCAAATTAACCTCTCCTTCTTTAAACTACAAGTGCCAGGGGCTTTGTCCAAGCCACAGGAAAGTGACTATTAAAGCAGATGAGGTCTGAGTTCCAGGAATGGTCCCATTAAAACTGAAGCCACAGATCACCTGGACTAGATCATACTTCATCTAGATGTCAAAAGAAACTTGGGCAGCTGTGGGCTGTGGTTATTCTGCATCCGTACAGAATAAAGATGCCCTTAGTCTCCTAAAACTCATATTTTTAATCTTCACACAATAAAATGGTACAGTAAACTCCAGGTAAAAGCCCCAAATATTTAGTCCCCCACCTTATGTAGCAAGCTACCCAAGGTAATCCAACCCTACAGTAAAGGGGTAGATATGAAATGGGGTGCTTTAAACACTGGGGCTCATTTTATTTCCTTGTTTATTTCCCAAAATTTTCTGCAAAAAAAGGAAAGGAAATCAGCATCTGAACAGCTGTGGACAATTCGCAAGAAGCTGCTTAGCTCTTCTGAGCTGATAGAAATTTATTTTCAGATTTTAATTTCAAACACAGAACTAACCCCAAACCCATCATTATAGTCACTCACTAATCCTCTCCGGCTTGTGTATTTTCCTCACTGCTGCATGCAGGTTTTTGTTTTGTTCTGTTGTGTGTTTTCCTTTCACTGATTGCTCTGCTCAAGCTTGATGTAGCGTACGTGGAGGGTGCAGGTGGATGTGGGTGGATGTATATGGAGACATGTGCACCACACCTGTCTCACCTAGAGCACCGCCATCTCCAAGCATACATCTAGCTACAAGAGATACTAAAACAACCTCTAGGGGGGACAGGTGCTGCCTGGCTTTTCTGGAATCATTAGTGAACAGTGTTGCCTTGTGCATACCCATAACTGCTAAGCTGTTTGTAGGCTCCATGCTACCCAGGTCCCATTCCCCTTCTCCTACCCCAAATTTTCCCCTAAAAGTAGAAGTTCCTCCTGAGCTTGTATTATCCAAAGAATAGATGCAGCCATCTGTACAGACTTGTTTATGCACAGAGACAGTAATAAGAAATGACAACAAGGAATCGGTGGCAAGTCAAAAGCTAGTAGCAGCTGATAGCTTTGGTACAACCTGTCTCAGGCAATTTGGTAAGTGTGGTTTCAACCCACACACGGGAGACACCCAGCTGGTTAATAGTGTGCCCCAATCTGCATCAGACTTTCTGGTAATAGCTTCCTCCCCATGTCATGCAAATGGAAAGCACGTGAGTGCACCTTTGCTATTAGACGCTTACTGCAATGCAGGCTTGTCTTAGCTCCTAAACTCCTTTATTTCAAGGTTGATGTTAGAAACAAAGGATAAAAGGCTGCCTTTACTTTTTAGTTAGCCTGTTTCTGGAGCTTTTAAATCCTCTTTTCTTCACCAAAGCCCTCAGTGTCTTGGCAAATATGACAAGTGCAAATAGGCTGGAACCTCATTATGATCATTGCAATGGTGCTGAATTTCCTATTAGGAGAGTCAGTACAGCCCTTCTGGATTGCCAGGTCCCGAACAGCAGGGCCGAATGTTATTCCAATATGCCTTCTCCCAACACAGAGGTCTACAAGGGGCAGGGACTGCTTTTCAAATTGAATTGAACACAAAGGACTTTATATTGAAATAGCAAAGGGATGCCTTTGCTTCCAAAGAGGTGTCCTTATGGGTGATTTTTATTTTCTCCTTTGGCCTTCTCTATACTCTTTTTCAAATTATCTGAGGTGAGGATTTATTACTTATATAATCATTGATTTAAAAATAAGTTGCTCAAAAGTGAAATCTCCTCAGAAAACGTTGGGATTTGCCACCAAGAGGACAAATATTTATTCTGAAAAATACGTACAACGGAGTCTTCTCTGTGATCACCATAGTCTTAGCTTTATAAAATAATCGTCTGTATGGGAAAAGGGGGAGCTGTGTGGAACCGAGTCACATAAATGTTTGTAGCTGCCAATATACAATGACATATATGATATATACATATAGAGTACACCTCATCGAGGCACCGATACACGTACACAAGGGCAAACAATTTGACTACAGCTCCAGGGTTTTTACTTAAGCACGTAAGAAACATTTGTTCCCTAGCTGGAAAGGCAAACCAAAGCTAGATTATAAAGATATAATAACCCTTCTATGGCCACAAAAACAGGTATGTCTTGATAAGCCCCCATGAGCATAACGGCTAGAGCCCGAGCTTTCCATAACACGAGGGTTTTAGTGTTTCAGCAGAGCAGCAGGGATGGACGCAAGCTCTCCCGGTGTGATGGCCTCTGGCAGTTACCCTGTACCATGACATAGGAAGGCTTCTTCACTAGTGTCCTGCTCTGCCATGGTGCCAATCATAGACTTGCTGCCTGTTCTCTAAAGAGCTGCTACCTCTCATAAACAATGTCCCCTACAAACACATACACACATGCATGTGCACACTACACACACATCACTACAATTGCTGCCCCCTGTATGAGGAATTCAGGGTCCTTCAGAACAGGCATTTGTCTAAATTCTGCATTGTATTGTGGCTCTTCTCTCAAACTTCTGCATGATCCATGGGCTAGGAGAATCTGCCACCTCAAATTCTGCTAAAAGAAGGGTGTCAGCTCATGCTCAGTACTCCTGGGCAGGAGCTAGAAACCCCCAGGGGATGCATGCTTCCTATCTGCCTTCTAGAATGTGCTCTACTTATTTTTTTATTTGAAAAGAAACATAAATTCACTCTGCCCCAGGTATCCTTTGAACTGCTAACTTTTCACTTGCACCTCTATATTAGTCAGGGATATTCCAGAATCCCAGGAGAGTCCCCAGCCCTGACACTGAGCATGGAAGCTGATGGAGGGCAGTGAAGACATTGACCCAATTATTAAGGGCAAGGAAATAGCGGGGCTGATGGAAACTGGGGACTCAATGTGCACAACTTCCCTCTTTCTCCCATGTCTGCTTGTGTCTAAGTAGGAACTGTTTTTTCTCATAAATCCACCTGATAACTTTTCACCTGGTAGCTCCAAACTGAACCCTTATAACACCTCACATCACAACATGAGAATAAGGAAAATCAGAGGCAGAGCTGTGGGCGATGAGAGTTCAGTGCTCCAATGCAAGTCGATGAGCACTTTGCAAATACTCTAGCATTGCTTCAAAGATGAGAGAACAGAGACTGAACAAACGTCAGTGACTCCCGGTGTCTCAAGAATTTGAGTGGAAATAGGCTCCTATTCTGTTTTAGAAGAACTAGTAGCTAATGATGAATGTACTGCGATAGTTCAAATCAATGTACCATTTCCACAAACTGTGCGAAGCACCTTTTATGCATTACCTCATACATCCTTCCATAAACTGAATGGCGCAGGTTTGGCTCCTGTCACGAATCTACAGAGGAGAAAAACCAAGAGACACAGAGTTTAATAACTTGCCTCAGGGCACACAAGAAGGGGACGATTCAGACAAGTGTGTGTTGTGAACCACTAATCTACGATACGGGCTCCTGTGCCCAGAGATCTATACATCAGTCCTAAAAGTCAACTTTGTGGTCAGGAAAGAACTGAAGGAAGGTGAACGTTCTGAGCTTTGAAGGATGCAAAGGAGTTAGGTGAACAAAGTGGTGAGGTAACAGCACTTAAGTATCAGCATGTATGACGTACTAAACAAAAGAGTGAAGAATAAACTTAGCATTTTGGATACTGGAGAGAAGAAATGAATTAAAGAGAAGCCAGCCTTAGAATTGTCCTTGTCTTCTCACTGCTTCAGCTTATTCTCATTATTATAACTCAGAGTCACCTCCATGAAGGTTATAGGTTCTCTTTCCCTGTTAGAATGAGCACGCACTCTCCAAACGGTCTCTCGCACCACAAACTGCCCATATAGAGAGGTGCTCCTTCCATGACCAAGTGCACCTGTGAAACTCAGGTTCAGAATCCTGCACTAAGCATCCCTAGGCTGGGGGTCTTTCTCGGTTTAAACAGTCGCATACCACATAATATGAGAACGATGTGGAACTCTATATCACGGTGATTTCTGCCTCAGTCTAGGTGAACTCTGTTCACCTAACATTCATGTCTGGTGAACCCTGTTCTTGCATTTGGGAAGTAGAGAACACCAAGGATGCACAAGGGTGGCTCTGGGCTGGGCAGTAAGGAAGCAGTTCAGGTCAGACCCTGACCCCAAAGTGCTCGTGACTAAGCACCTTGTCTTGATTCTCTGGGACATTTCTGTTCATCATCTCTCCTCACCATTCTCCTCGGGTTGTAGCATCTCCTGTCATTTTGCAGGGTGCAGGATGTACTCCATTAGCCCGATATTTCCTTCCCCAGCCTGCATGCTTAATTCAGCTCACATGGTCCTGCTGAATGAATCCTTTGCAGGTACTTTCACTCTCTCCTCTAAGTTATCAAAAACTCAGCTCCCTCCTTCTATGTGGACTCTTTATGCCTCTGGAAGGTCACGTGGTTTGCTGGAAGCCAGGCACCTTAAAGCTGGAAAGTTCAAAGCTTGACTTAACTATTTCCAGGCTTAAAAGTCTTGGGAAAGATGAAACTCTCTGGCCTTGATTTGGGAATCTGACAATGCAAATAATCATGCCTACACTTCACAAGTACTATATGAGGGGAAATAGCTTATATCTAGTGGTAGCATATTTATTTTCTATCTCTGGCAGCATGTGTGTTACTTTACATTTTAAACACTTAGAGAGCAAAAACTACTTAATTGTTAGTTTTAAGAAAGATTCTAGAACCTCATGTATTATTTAGTCCTGGAGAGTGGGGTGGGAAGTTATATTTTTGTGGGGATAAAAAAAAGAATTAGGAATTATCTTCATCATGCATTTCAGTGTTTACAATTAGGCCTGATTTCCATTATTAGATGGTGTGGCCTGAGCTCAGTTTTCTGCTTCAAATGAGACACATGTCCCAATTATTTGGCTAACTATGCAATGAGAGACTTTTTACTTTAAAACATCAGTTATGAGTCCCTGTGCTGCTAGGGATAGATTTCAGTGCCAAGGGACCTCGTTAGATCGTTTCTGGTAATCAATTAGTCAGTGTATAGGCAAGGCTATAAATTCTTTAGTTTTTCCTCTCCCTATAGCTTTAATAATTTCCTTTCTTCTTTTCATTGAAGATAAGACACCCAAAAAGCACCCTAAGCAGTTGTCATTGCACTTCAGATAGTTTAAAAGTTGCAATCTTTCCTGGCTCAGCTGCTCACTCCAGCAGAAAGCAGGAGTCCAGCACAATGTCTCCCTGTTCGTGGCGACAGACGAGCCCGCTCCAGGCTCCCCGAGGATCATACACAAAGCACACATGCCTTGGAAAATTACTATGGATGCAGAATACCACCATTAAAAGAGCTATTTTAAACTAAATTGATTCTCTGTTCTTTAGCCAATTGGCTAATCCTTCTCTGGAGACACGCTTCCATTTAGGAAAGCTAAAAACACAGCTCGCAGACTGAGACTTGGAGGAGGCCGGGGAGATGCTGACACAGACATTAAGTAGGATTGAGCCAGGAGGGCAGCTGCATCCTGATGAGCTACTCAAGGGTTTCTTCGAGCTCTGTGGTCTCCCGCAGCAGGGGCACATCAGTGGAGGCAGAAGGGAAGCCGAGGGAGACTGACAGAGTGAGTCCCGGTGTCTGGATCAGTGACCACATCACCGCAAGCCAGGTCGGGAGGGTCTACCACCTGCAGGCCAGCTGCTGGAGCCCAGCATGGCCCTCGTTCCTCTTGGGATTTTTGAAATCGCTCCAGCTCCCCCTGGCCTTCATGGGAAAACTCTCATACCTCTGCCTCCATCCGCACGGCACGGTCCTCAGGAGAATCTTTAGGAGGAAGAAGCAAACCCTCGAATCCAGGGCACTGGAAGGGGGTGGGACAGAGGCAGCGGAGGGAACATGAGGGAATGGGCAAGGTAGAGTAAGTCCAGGGAGACAGGGATGTGGCCAGAGCCTCAGGAACTCCTAAAGCAACCTTCCTTTCCATTTTCAACTTTTGCTGTTTATCACTATTTTATTAGTAGTATTATTTTTAAAAATTCAGCAGTTGTTCCAATACCCGGATCAGTTTATTATTTACTATGGCTGCTTCGTTAAGCATCCCCCACACTTGAAGTAGTCCAGGACTTAGGCTCGTAGTCTTTAATGTAAAATATATCCAGGGCAATATGAGTAGCCTTATCCTTCACGAAAAAGAGTGAAATTCTCAATTATTTTTCATCTGGAGAAAATAAAACAAAATACAGAACTTCTCAGCTTCATTGTATCCATAATGTTTTACTAGATATATAAACACAGGTATTTGGAAGAGTCCCAAATCTCGATGACTATGTAGTTCCTGCCCCTTTGTCACCTTCAGAGATCTTAGATGGTCAATTTAACCAACTTCTGAATGTATGACTTCTCCCCATCAGTCTGATTCTCATCTTTGATTTTCAGACCGTTGGTTCCAGTAGCACTCTTACCAGATGGAGGTGTGGGCAGGCCAGAGTCATGGGCCATGTGCTGCCAGAGATCTGAGAGTACATGACAGGGAGAGTTTCCATCGGGAGATGATGCCAAGTCTAGGAGACTCTTCTCTCCTTTTTATACCTGTCTTGGTCATCATCAGTTACCATCTGCAGGTGTTTCTTTCATGCAGGGAGTTTAAGTTGTTCTTACAAGGGTAAACTTTGAAAGCTGAAAAAGTTGCACCTGGACTTGAGTTGGCCTTGTCTTTAGGACACTCAGGGTTTTATGGTCCCAGTGCCACAGAAACACAGGAATCCCCATGCCTGAGTTAGAAATCCCCAGACAGGTCACATCATACTGCTAACTCACTCATGGGCTGGGCCTTCAAAGTGTTTGAGTGGTCTTTGTGTCTCTTAGTAATCTTACAGCCAAGACAGGTCTTAGCTAACCTGCACCCTGATAGCTCTTTACGGTGATTTAAGTGATGTCACTTGTAACAGCTGATGGACTAGTTGGACACATCTGTTCCCTAGTCTGTGTTCAGTAAGGTGTGTTGAAATTGATTATGATGAGAGGATTTACAGTGGAAACTGGTGAGTGCTGCTTCCCAGGACCTTTCTTTTCTTCTTTGCTTCTTGTTTCTTAGTCATTTACCAGCACTTCAAGCATCCTGGTCCATCGTCCAATAATTCGCCTCCTCTGACCACACAGAGCCAGTACAGAGGCTGACCACACATAGACACTCTTTGGAATAGTCAAGAAGTATTTCTTTACTAATTAATAAAAGACTAATCTTAGATTCATGAATGATAGGCATTGTCTTCTTTGCTAAGAAAAGACTGAAATTCTACTTATAATTTTCATTTCCACTGCAATATTCCCGAGACATATTGACACTCTGAACTCTCATAGAAGTTCAAATAAGAAATTAAATCAGGAGCTCTCGAGCAGCTCATTATAAATTGTCCAAACGTCCATTTGTCAAACCATTAAGGTTTTCTGAATAGTCATGACTCTTTCCTGGGTTGTTCTGGTTAGTGATTAAAATATACATGCCAGGTTATCCCTGATGGATGCCCAGCTGCCAGTAAACATTTAGCATCAGGTGAGTTAGTTGGTTCACATTCCACAAAACCCAGAGTTAGATCTTGTGTTTGAGCTGCTACTTTTCTGCCGGGAATTAGTTTCTTTCCACACGAGTGCATTAAATACCCACCATTAATAATCATCCAAGCATGGAACTGACAGACCAAAGATTCGCAGGTTATAGTTCTGTCACACCGACCTCATTTGTTTATTGATGTATTAAAATTTCAGGGTTAAGATAATACAGATTTTAGTTATGTTGACTTATATGGATATTAACAGCTCTGCCAGGCTGCATTACTAAACAATACAGTTTATGAATCTTTTCTATATTTAGTGGGCAAGGAAAATTTAACAGAAATCGAAACATTTAGAAATTGCTTTAAATATCCCATTAAAGACCAATAGATCACAGAATTTTTCATTGAATATTTAACCCTTCTCTAGGCCAGCAGATACTTCTAATAAAAAATCGAAAACACCAATGAGCTGCTTGGGCTTTAAAAAAAGAGACAATGTCAGTTTTGTTTCTCTGAGTCCTTTTGCTCTTGAGACTCTCTCAGCCTAGACATATTTCTGTCTATTTCAGGTCATCAAGTGGAATGAACCCAATAACCTTTTGTAACAAATTACCTAACACTTAGTAATGTAAAACCATGCAAATATTACAGGGTGAGCATGCCCCATTGCTCAAAAGGTTTTCAATTTTAGTACACTTTAAATTTCAGATTTTCAGACTATGGATTCTCAATTGGTGATGTTTATGCAAATATTCAAAATCCGAAAAACTGTAGACTCTGAAACACTTCTGATTGTAAGCATTTTGGATAAATACTCTCTGTCTTAGAGTTCTGGAAGGCCAAAATCTAAAGTGGATCTCATGAGCTAAAATCAATGTGGGGGCAGAGCTATTTCCTTTAGGAGGGTCTAAGGAAGAAATCTTTTCCTTGTCTTTTGTACCTTCTAGAAACTTCCTGCATTCTTCGACTTCTGGTCCCTTCTTCCATTTTCAAATCTATGAATGCATCATCTTCAAATCCTCCCTTGTCTCTCCTTTTCCACAGGATCTCCTTCCCTTCTCCTGCTTGCCTTTTCCCTTCTAAGAATCCTTTTGATTACATTGGGCCCACCAGACAATCCAGGATCATCTCCCTATCTCAAGATCCACAAATTAATTCTACCTCCAAAGTTCTTCTTATGATGTGAGATAGCATATTCATGGTTTCAGAAGATTAGAACATGGTCATCTTTAGGGAGTCATTATTCTGTTCACCACAGTGAGAAATCTGCCATCAGAGACTGGGAAGATAGTGATTCATGGTTTGCAGTAAAAACAACTGGCAACATTATTGCCAGTTAAGAAAACAAAAAATGGACTTGTATGTCTAAGGAGAATTCTGGGCAGAATACTGAATGGTCCAACTGGCTGTCTTGCATAAGGAAGGGAAACACTAGTTAGAGACAACTATTAAGTTTGCAAGCAAAATTTCAAGGAAATATTAAAGAAACAGTATTTTTACTTTTATATTCTGAGTTACAAAATAAAACTATTTCACATCTTCACTCTCTTTAGTTAGTAAAAGATTTTTAAAAGTAAGAAATAGCCTCAGGGTTCAGATCAAACCAATGGTTTATCTATAAGACCTTTTGTAAGACTTTAGAAAGATTCAACAGGAATACCTACTTATACCCTCTCAACTAGAATAAAGAGTTACTTAAAATCTTAAAGGCAATGTCCCATAGCACCCTGACACTCAGCCTAAAATAGACAGAGGTCTGTGTTGAAAAGAATTACCGAGTGACTTTAGGGGAATAAAATGAGCCCAGTAAAAATTACAGAATTCCCACTGAGCAAGATGTATAAAATTTTGCACCAGTTTGAACTAAAAAGGGAAAAGAAAGTTCAAACGTAAAGAGGCTCTGGACCCCCAACATTCTACAAACAGGAAGCAAGTTGAGAAAGATACTTAACTGCAAGCCCTTTCTCACAGGAAGAAGAACAGGGTAGCGCCAAGAGCCACAGAGAACAATGGATGAGGGAACCATGCTGAGGGAGCAGAACTGGGTCCTAGTAAAGGATCATTCTTCTTTTACAGAATAAGGAGCCATAATACTATGTGTCAGGCTGAATTTCAAAATTTCTATGGACCAGCAACTGCTCTGTGCCTCCTCCTACACCTGTCTTTTTAGAGTGAGAATATCTACTGCCATTATCTTCACTCTTTTCTCTCACGATTGCATGTTAGATTTAAGGGGTCAAGTAACTTATCTTTTTAGCTCATGAGTCTCAAGATTGGACAGATGGTAGCCAAAGTTTTCATCCACATCTAGAGCTAATGCATATCACCAGTTCAGAACTTCACTCGTGGAGTCAGGATTAGGCAAAACTTAGAGAATTGTAGGTAAGGTCGCATTTTCATGTGGAAGAAAACAGACAAGAGGCTACTGTGAATTGTTAGGTTAATCGTTCCCAATAAGTTCTGCCTCCTCACATCTATGCACACTGTATCTCTTACTGCACTCTGAGCCTGAATTTCTTTGGCTAATGAGACATTGACAAACGCGGCACATACAGAAGTTTGAAAAGAGTTTATGTTTAGGGCTTGTTCTCTTCAGATGTTTCCCCTACCTGACTCAGACTGGCTTCCCTGAGGGGGAAAGAGCACACAGACAAAGAGCTATGCAGTCACCAGCTACCCCCTCTGAGCCAAGCCTCCAGCCAACAGGCCAGGTCAGTGTCCAGACGTGGACATGCACAAGCAAACCTGCAGAACGCCACCCAGCCAACCTGCCAAATCGTTATGCAGTTAGACAATTTAGTAGGAGCTTGGTCCTGGAAGCTATTGAGAGCAAGTGATGTTAAAGGCCAACTTAATTGCCCTTTTTCTAGTATCTAAAGCCATTCTACCTCCGCGTTGACTTTACGAACCAGCCTCTCACTAGCTTCTCTTTCATTGGTACCAGATTAGTTCTCATAAATCCCATGTTTATAATCCTGCCCTGCTTTGTCCATACCACAAATCTTCCAGAATAGTACGCGTGGATTTTGTCCAATGACTGACAAATGTTAGTCCAAATTTAATGAGTTTTTAACATACCACCAGCCCTCACAGGATGCATCTTTGGGCCTTCTGTGTTATAACAGCTCAGCTTATAAGATGTTAACTGGGAATCAAACTTCATCAAAAGGAGCTATAAGATCTTGTATTAGGAGACACGTCTCTTCCTCAAAAAATGTGGTCTTTTTGCAAAAAATACCTGGTGTTATTTTAAGCGCCTTTATTTTTCCCTCCAGGTTCTAACTGAGCCTGGGCTCCTAAGCAAATTTTCAAGAAAATTAGAAACTTTTCTACCTCACAGATTGATGAGGCAGATCCAAGTACTTCAGTACCTAAGCCCCTCCTGGGAAGTCACTTTCATGTACAGGGAAGGACAGTAACTTCCAAGGTTGCAGCTCACTGTATCGTCTCTTAGAAAATGAAAGAGGGAAATGAGCCGAAGAGGCTCCCTCGCTCACTGCCAAGGACACTGGAGAGAAACCAGCTTGTGAAGCTTTTCCAATCCCAAGCGCATGGTGTGGGCAGGACTGTACAATCATCTCCTCTGCGTGGGGAAGGAAACTGAGACTCCAGAAGGACATGTGGCTGACTCAGAGTTACAGAGTAGGTACAGGGCTTGGCAGCAGATGCCTCCCTCACACACTTTTCAGGTGATTATTACATTTTGGAAAAGCATGGACCTAAGCCCTGATCTTCCCTTCATGGGCAGGTGGACACTGAACTCATTTTGTAACTAGATATGTGATCTGTGGGTGATAGTAGTTGTACTGCAGAGTTTTAATGAGGACCAAATGAGACAGGAAGAGGGGAAACCAAAATTAACAGCAGTGCAGTATATGGCCACTGAGTCAGACTGCCTGGGTTCGAATCCCAGTTCTACTATTTCGAATCTGGGTGACCCAAGATAAATTGTTTAACTTCTCTGTACTTCTGTGTGTACTACTTAAAAATGGAGATACAAATTATAGCCTCATATCGGAGGATGTGGGAGAAGATTAAAAGACAAGATCTTGTGACACAATATGATTTGAAGTTAGTATCAGCTCTTGCTATGTAAAGCCTGCCGCATGTCACGTAGCATTCAGCTGGCCTCAAGTCCATTGCTCCTTCACGGTGCCGAGACACTTGTGGAACTTTACAGCTCCCAGGTTCACTCAAACATCCAACTCCTGAACTCCTGTGAGTTGCATGGTCAAAAAAATTCTTTACCAGAATGAATAGGGAGTTCGTCTCGGCTTAGATGAGACGCAAGTGCATTTTTTTATTACCTGGCTGTAGTTGTTGGTACTAAATAATTTATTCACTAGGACAAAAGAAAAGGCTGAGTATTTTTACGTAAGAGATGCCCTGGACCCCCTAAGAAAGCTCTGTGGCCCTTGACAGAGTTGTGCAGAAGCACATAAGAATAGATGTCTCCAAGGACCCAGACAGTGCGTCGGCCACTCAACAAACTCGTACCAGCCTCTCTGAGCATCTGTACTTCGCTCTCGCTCTGGAGGAAAGGGGAAGGCAGTCAGAAAGAGGGATAGACCCCCAAGTCTGGAGGCAAGAATTTAAAAATAAAGACAGACGTTCATGTATCTTCCAGGGAGTTACATTAATATGCATATTTAACTTTAAATTTGTGCTCTGAGGTGAAAGAAAGACAGAAAAAGAGACTAGGAGACAGAAAAGATTGCACAGAGAATGCAGGAATGATTGTGACCAAAATTCGCCTCCATCCTCGTACACCTGGGGATGGGATGGGCAAGGCCCGGCCGGCTGTCTTCTCAGGAGACACCTGCTATGGGCACCTGCCCTCCCTGCCGAGAGCCCAAATGCAGGCACCAGTGCGGACGCTTGTCACGCAAGAGCCCCAACACAAGCCGGCGTCTTCGCCTGGTGCACACCAAAGAAAGCCATCTGCTCCCACGGTGGCAGAAAAACTGGATGCAGTGAATTTTCTGACACAAATGTCCTCCTGCACTGAGTCACCTTCCTAAAGACTCCCGCGTGACCTTCACAGCAGAAGTTTGTCACCTTAGAGACAACTCCTGTGTCCTGGGTCCCTTGGAGTTTATACCGCAGTGTGCCCTCCAAGTCCGTAATGTAACCCAAGAGAAAGAAACACCAGTCCTTCTGGAAGGCAAAAGACCGGGCCTTCGGATTTGACACCCACAAATTTATTTGGATTGCATTTTAATAGAGGGCTGCAATCTTGGGGAAGAAAGGGAAAACAGGGACAGTTATCGGGGCTCCAACAATCCTAACAACTATTGTGTCTTCATCCAATACAAGTGACTCAGGGCATGAATCTAGCAGCCGCTGGACTTCGGTGCATGACCAAAGGGACAGAATGTTTGTAGTAATAAACTCAGCAGGAGTAAGTCCTCTGAGAACAATTTAGGATGACCATAGCAACATGCTTTCATCTTCTAGTATAAAGATGAAAGCAGCTGCTTCCACACTGTCTGCAGTATTCATTTTAAGTTTATCTGAAACTGATTTATACTGAGTGGGTTAAAGTGTAGTTTCTCCCAGGAAAGTGTGTGTACAAAGGGCAGGGAACCTTTTAAAAATCTTTTAAAACAAAACTTTTAACACACAAGAGATTTGAGCATATAAAACTTCTGTTTTCATTGGAGTTAAAATTTTTTAAGCTTGAAGTTTTTCTCTTTAAAATAAAAATGAAATTATCATATATTCTTGTTATTAATATATTAGTAAACTAAACTAAAACTTTTACCTACATCATGTTTTCAAAAAATTAAATGAAACAAAAAAGCAAAAACATCAAAGAAACACAAATGATCAATTAATACCTGCTGAACTGTATCTCTTGTAATTGTTAAAGTAGATATTATCACTCCCATTTTACAGATGAGAAATCTCTAGTTCTGGGAAATTAAGTAACATAATATAGTCTCATTAATGATGAGCTGGGCTTAGACTTACATCTCCTAACACTAATGTGAATTTTTTTTTTCCTTATGACACAACTCTGGCCAATAGGACCAGAATAAGATCTCTTCTCACCATCAGAGATCCTTCTACAATGATCTTGGTCCCTGACCAGAAAAATAAAAAGGAAAGAAGCAGCACTAAGCCCTCCTGTCCTTGGCCATGCCCATCAGGCCAAGGCCTCAGCAGACCATACTGTATCATGTCCTCCCTCTCAGGGCAAACTAACTCTTCCTGATGGCGGATGGAAAGCCATTCCACAAATCAACACATTCTACAGCCTAACCAAAGTCAGAGCAAAAGATACTTTAAAATCCACATTAATTCAACAAAAACTAAGTTTAACAGTGTAAGAGGTTTAGAAGTTTAAGAATATGTCATTGAGAAAGAGACATGTGGGCCCCAATTCCATTGATGAGTGATCAGCAAAAAGGACGTTTGATCTATGCTTAGTGTGTTGCATGTTCTTGGCAGTGACCCCAGCATTTCTTAAGACCAGCAGCCTCCTCCCTCTCTCGGGCTCCGAATCCAGACTGAATAGCTGCAGCTGCCAAAAAGCACTGGCAGCAATAGAGGGGGGAAAAATCTCGGTAACTGGAGATTAACTTTCTCTCCCTCAGGCAGTCATATGCAGAGTGGGAAAAAAAAAAAAAAAAAAATTCCCCATCACCCTCTCACCCTCTTGAGATCTTCCCTCCTCCCCATATTCTCTGAGACTACTATGCTGTCGACGATAGCAATATGCATTCCTTCACCTAACTGCAGAATGCTGACTTCCTCAGCAAACATCCTGTTTTTCACACATCTTGATTCTCTCTCTTAGATTTTTCAATTTTCTAATCCATTTATTCCAATAGCTTCCAAGAGAAAGGGGAAAAAAGCTTTCAAACTATAATGTGAAGTACACATATGAATAACCATAGGCATGTGCACTCCTGTATGCGTTTAAGTGAACATTTTGATTCTGTCGACAAAGCACAAAAGGAAGTAGATTCCAGAAAATAAATTCATTTCTTAGGCATAATTCAGTTCTCCCAAAATCAAGCAGAAGCCCAAATTGTTTGATTAGGTGAACTTGGTATTAGCCAACCATGCCTTGTTGGTCAATTACACACAGAAGCAACCAGGCTGAGCAGCATGGCTGGTGAGTGTATGGCCATCTACAATGCAACGTTTGGACATTAAGTTTTAAATAAACCTTGAAACACTCACCACGGTCCTAAATAATGAACTCTCAGATATAATTTATCTGTCTGTACAAAAAGGAGGTTCAAATCATCTCTAATATCCTTTCAACTATCTAAAATATGGTCTAAAATTTTTAGTATACCTAAAACATAACCATTTCATAAATTCTAATTTAAACTAAGTGAAAGCCAAGAAATTAATTTAATGAAGTAATCAAAGCAATGGTTAAAATCATGCTTAGAACTGCATTCTAATTCTGGTGCTTCTACTATCTGTTGCTGCAAAAAACCACACCAAACTCAAGGGCATAAGCAACAGTAATCAGTTGTTATCATTATTCCCTCTCTGTATGTGGGTCATGTTCAGAGTTTCTAACATGGCTGCTGTCAGATGGAGCCTGAGGCTTTGTCACTCGCGTGACTGTGTTATCAGGTAGCATTTTGCCAGATGGCACTCGGCAAAATATAACTCTATGGAGCCCAGACCTCTTCACAACCTGGTGGCAGAGTTCCAAGAGGGAGCATTCAAGCTAGAGAGAGCAGGTGTGTTGCCTTCTATGATCTGGTCTGGGAAGTCAGAGAGCTTCATGAGTGCTCCATTCCATTCTTTCCAAGCAAGCCAGAGGCCTGTCCATATTCAACTGGAAAAGAATTATGCTCCACTTTGTGACTAGAGGGATGGCAAAAAAAAGTTTATAACATGATTTTTGAAACAGTTGCAACAGCTTTGGTCTAGGGTTCTGTGATCAATATCTTACCAAAATTTATCTTATTAAAGTCTTATTATAGTCTAAAAGTCAGCTATGTAACATGGAATCCACTTGCATTTCTCGAAGCATTAGAATTTTCAAGACAGCTTTGGTAACGAGGGTTACTAGCACTCATGGTGTGATTACTATCCAAAGTGCCCTGAATGTGTCCTAAGTTCCCTCTACTAAGGACTGTTACCATCCCTTCGAAGCCCCACAGATGCACCTTAAACATGGAGTAATAAATTTTGCTGGTTGTGGAGAACTAATAAAATCTATGTTTGCAATTGCCCACATGAACAAAGACTGTAAACTTTTCTTTAGGGTTTGGTGACAGTAATATCATTTTGGTTTAAGACACATACTCGATACACTGGTCATTATCAAGGAATATTACTCTTCATATATGGAAAATGGACAAAACATCCTCGAATTTCTTCTTCAAGAATAAATCATCACTAAAGGGATGCTCTTTAATCAGAGTGCAAATTATGGTGGCGTTCTGCTTATAGCCCCTTATTGAAGGACCCTTGAAACCACACTTGAGGACACTGATCTAACAAAGAAAACTCTCCTGTCTTAGAGAGGACACAGCACACATGGCAGACAAGGCTGCAGTGGAATTCCAAAAAGTAGAACTTTATAGAAATACCAAAGCCCAAGACCAAGTATTACAGAGCATTGACAAAGCCTGCTCTATCCCCAGGGCGCTCTGTTCAGAATGGTCTCATTATTTTAAAACACAGCCACAACCTTAACAAGAGGGGCATGTGGAAGCCAAGCCCAGGGTGATCAGGGCTTCAGCAGAAGAAGAGTGAGTGTGTGCAGAGGCCAGGGGTGAAGGTAGAGGAGTAGGCTCCCCCACTGATTATCGACATATTGACCGAAGCAGAACAGCCAGAAAGTCAGGCCAGCCCTGAGTCTTCGGAATCCACACCACTTTACTGTAATGGAAAAGAGCCTTGCTAGCAAGCAGGCAAACACGTTGCGATGGTGCGGAACAAGCACAGGCCCAGGTGCTGCCTATCTGTCATCATTTCCGAATGACCAGAATGACAGTTTGGAAGAGGGCAGACTTAATTCAGCACAATCGCCCACAGGGAGCCTGAGGCCTATTCTATGTTAGTCTTGTATTGGAAAATAGAAAAGAAAAGAAGAAAAAATGGAAAAGGAAAGTCAGGAAATGCCTTAAAACGGAAAGGAGAAGAACAGATACTGTTTAACTTTCCCCTTGGAATTCATTCTATTAAAAATTTCCCCTGCATCGTCAGCACTCGAGGGCCTGGGGTTTTACTGTATATCAGTAGAGCAATAAGTGTATTCAATAAATAAATCTAAAACTGAGACTACTTGAATGAAAATATGCTGAAAAGAAATCAAGCTGGTCTCGTGAGAAATACAGAAGGAAGTCCAGATCAAGTTAATAACGGGGATTATCGAAATGGTTGCTATGCTGTTAGATTTTTACCAGTTTCAAATACCCTGTGAGTAGTTCCTGCTATGTTGTGAAAATTCTGTTAAATAATTAGCTCTGAAGTGTTGCCCAGACTGATACTGGCATATGCTCTTCGAGGGGTGACTGGGCATCTCAATCCAGAAGGATAAGCACACAAACAAGTCTCTGGGTAGTGGCACTGGTTGTTTTGAGAACTGGACCATACTAACTCTAAGTCACAAAAGAAAGATCTTAGCCCAAGCTTTGTGGCTTGTTTTGAGTAGGTTTTGTTTGGTACATCCAGACTACCCAAATGTCTTACTGTTCTCTGGACAGGCAAGGCAGTACAGACATCTGCCCCTTCTGGAGCCCCAGGTCACAGAGGGCGAGCCGTACTCACATGCAACTCTGAACTATGGATTATAGCTTTGTTTTGCACTCTCCCACATTAAGTATGTTTTTCCCCTTTTGGTAAGTAGTCACCCTCCTCCCAACACAATGATTCAGAATTAACTGATGTTGATAAGTGTTCGCGCTGTGTCAAAGCCTTCACAAAGTCCTTTCGAAATTTATATCCTTTTTGGGGGGGGGAGCATGCTTTCAGGGAGCATTGAATTATACCCCCACCCTCTGTTTTTTATATCTTATTGATCTTTCATTCCTCACGTAAATCCAGTTTCTCCTCACAGTACATGACTTGGATAAGTTTCTTGAACATTTATAAGCCTCAATCTCAGATGCATAGTGGGAACAATTTTTATACCTGGCTCATATGGCTGTTATTGTAATCAAATAAAATGATGCTTTTGTATATAAACAATAGGTTTTTATTGTTTTGTTTTGTTTTTTGGTGCTGGGGATCGAACTCAGGGCCTTGCACCTGCTAGGCAAGTGTTCTACCATCGAGCTAAATCCCCAACTCAAACAATAGGTTTTTGTTTGCAAACAAATAAAACCAAAAAAGACTGGAAGAGAAAAAATAACAGCTGAAGAAAATTTAGAGGAAATCCAAAGATTGACAAGAAAGCTGAAGGAGCAGTCGCCAACCAAACCAGAAATCAAAGGTGCCCAGGACATGTTCACAGCAGAAGCACTTCAGAACCTGAGTGATGTTGCGCCCATAGTGAGTCACATCTAGCTGTGCCTGTGTACTTCATTCAATATTTAAGGTCCCCAAATCAAAAGGTCTAATCGCCCATGTGTAGATTATGCGACCACCCGTTAGCTATACTGAGCAAAGTAAAGACAGATCTGTTCAAGGACAGCCTAGTGGGTCCAAAGGTATAAGAAAAGGCTCTTGGGTCTACATTCTCACCAGGAGTACACATGAAGAGAAGTAGGTAAATCTCCAAGAGAAAATCAAATGCTGGGACGTAAATCTCTAAAAAACATCAAATTTCCCCAGAAAATGGGAATGGATACTACACAGTCACCCAAGATGATAAAACTTCACGGAACAAAATGGATGATCTGTGTTAGAATTCAGTAAGGGTCCATTGTTTACACCTTCCTTATGGTGTGAGTTTTGCTATCTACGTTTTGCAAAGAAGCAAACTAAAGTTTGGAAAGGTTCACTCATTTTCCCGAGTTATAGGCAAAATAAACCAGCCAAAGCATCTGAATTTCAAGTCCAGCACTTTTCCAACGGGAAGAATTAAAGTGAAAATTTGGGGGGAAACAGAGTAGTTCAGATGGACAAGAAATGAGCAAAATCTGTGATGTTGGTCTTTAAGCTTGCCATTCCTTGGGCACAACACGAATTTCCAATGCCAGGTCCTCAGGTTGACACACCCTGTTCTGTGATCTCTGGACATACTTGTGGGGTCAGGTAGCATCGCTCCCCTTGCGGAAGCTTTCTGCTCAACATAAGAAAAGTCTGACTTCCTCTGAGAGCCTAGAAGGGTGTAAGTACAAGTTTAACCTCCTGTTTTCTCATGAAATGAAGAGGGGTTATAAATGTTTATGAAGTCAGACACACATGCATTTTTCAACTAATCACACATACAGGAGAGGCCGCCGGAGGCAGTGGAGATAGCAGCAGAAAGAATTGGTATCTTTCGACTGTTATCTGGAGAAGTTTTTCCACGTCTAAGACCTCACTCATTTCTAATTGATAGCAGAGTCAGTTGCCACCAGCAAAAACACTAAATATTGAAGGAAAAGAATACATTCGTTATCCTGGGTAGCTCCCTACACCACTTTTCTAAGAAAACTGCCAGTTCAGCGTGTGGCAAAGAACTGTGTCCTTTGAATGGGGACTAGGAGCTGGAAGTGTTAAAGTTGCATATGCTCTTTCAAAATTTTAGCATAGTAAGATAGTTACTAAGTGTTCTCTTTGCATAAAAACCAGAGAAGATTTTGGGGAGAAATGGAAACAGAAGTTTAGGGAAAATGTCTGGATCCTCAGCCATCAGGATAAACACTTCTAGAAGACAAAAATGGAAGATTAGACTATATGAAGGTATCTGGGGAGTGGATCTGGGGCCCAGGCAGACATTCACACTGAAGAGAAGAGCATCCAACTACCTGGATTCTTCCTAGAGTCACTGAGTTTCAGGATCATCACTAAGGGACACTTTCTAAGGGTGGTAATACTCAGGTGTTTTCCAGGCCCCAAAGTTTGGCCCAAGTCTCTGGGCAGAGGAGATTGTGCCCTGAAAGGGTTAGTCTCCTGTAGGAGCTATAAGTGCTGAAGGAGAGAGACTGAAGTAGACTAGGAGCAGCAGAGCTGAGAGCAAAGAAGCTGCAGATTACAGAAGAGGGGCTAACAGACCACTCCACTGTGAAGAGAGGCTGCTGGACCTGGAGGCGAAAGCTCGAAGGAGGTCGCAAAGGAGCAGTGGAACCAGAAGTAGCAGAATGCTACAGACACAGAAAAGAACACATAAGCAACCACAAAGCCAAAAGAACAGGCAGGGCATCAGGGGCAACCAGTGTGGGTGCTTTTTGTGGGCATCAATCACATTCATGTGGTGTGCAGGCCATGTGCATGTGGCTATCCACCATGCGCACACGAATGCCAACCATCCACGTGTGGATACTGACCATTCCTGTGTGGATGGCAATCATATACACATATACACATGGACACCAGCCAAATGCACACATGTACTGATCATGTGTGTGAGCTCATATTTTCTAATGAAGTCTCCATAATGTGCCAGGATTTATTCTCCTGCAGTATGGGTCCAGGACCAATGCATGCCTCTCTGGATTACAGTAAAGACGGTGTTCAAAAAAGTCTCCTGGGAATAAATTAGGAGGATAAGAGAAAGCACTAGAGTTAGAATGAGAAAGACTGGAGCTTGATTCTGGGATGCACAGTCATCATCTATTGGCAAAACATCAAGCGAATAAGCTAATCACCTTCCCCAGATCTCATTAGCTCAGTGGTTACAGTGCTTGCCTTGCAAGCACAAGGTCCCGTGTTCAATCCCCGGCACCAAAAAAAAAAAAAAAAAAAAAAAAGTTATCCTCATCTACAAAATGGGAATAATAATACCAGCTTGGAGTCTAACTCAGAGTTATCTAAATTACAATGCTATTATGTGTATCACAAGCATTTTCTAAACTATCAAACAGTCACGAACATGAACCCAAATATCCTAGAATATTGAGGCTATGTTGTGGTAAGAGAAGGAAGGAAAAACCTTTAAAAGGAACTGTTAGCTGTACTCACTGACCCACAAGTGTGGGTGATAGAAAGACGTTCAGAGAGTTTATGTACCCCAATCTCAATATTCCTGATTACCCAGACTGTCTAGACTCTGCCGTCTCATACAGCCAATTATCTCAATTATCCTCATTTCTATGCAGTGATATTTCAGGGATTATGAATTTTATTATAAAAGAAGATTAATTATAATGGCAAATTTCACCAAAAAGCTCTAAAAATAATTTTAACTATGTTGCCAGCCCTACAGGTTATTAAACATCTTGACTAAAACTAACATAAAAGGAACAGCTAAAATTAGAGAGCTCTACATATGTAAGGTAGGAGGGCGGAGAGGATGAAATTGTCTATAGTGGTATGTGATGACATACCCCGAGTTAACTTCTGCTTTCCCAGTCTCATGCCTGTGCTTAGCCTCCTCTTCTTATTGAAGTCCCGTTTCCTCCACCCACTACACAATGTTAAACTTGCATACCACATTCTCTATGGAGCATGCAGGCAGAGGGGATCTCTCTCCCTTGAAAGCCACTTTATCTTTACTGTATTTCTCAGAATGACTTAAGAGGAAAAACTTAGCTCTTGTGACAAAAAGGCCAGAAATTCTGTGTCTTGAATAAGAAGAGAGTGTGTACAAAATTCTTTAAATTAGTACTTCAGTTTGATGGAGAAACTCTGCTCCATGTAGTTATTTGGAGACCCATACCTCCAACATCTTACGGCCCCTGCCATTCTTCACAGCACCATCTTTCACACGATTGAAGCTAGGTCATAAGTACATCCACAAAAAAGTGGTTGGGGTAAAGGAAAATAGCAGAAAATCAGAGAAAATTATTTTCTTTTGAATAAGAGAGGCAGAGTTTGAACACTTGACTTTTGCTCACATACCACCAGTCAGAACAGTCTTGTGGCCACACCCAACTGCATCAAAGGCTGGGAAATGTAGTTTCAAGTCAGAGAAAAGAGAAAATAAATTTTGGGTAACTGGCTGTCTCCACTCCAAGTCCTTATGGCACTTCTCAAGGTCCCTATAGTAAAGCTCCTTTCCTGATGTTTTATTTCAACTCACTGCCATCTTCAGAAGTAAAAGGATGATGACAGCTCACAGGACTGGACTTTTGTCCCCATATATCTCAGTGTCCCATTCTTAGGTGTTGACTTTTAAAAAATGAGTGAATGTTCATATCTTTTTCATATAGAACCAAGAGTTGTCTGCTGATCTTTCTCTTTGTAGTAATTATACATAAACTATAATTATTTATAACTTTCCCTGTTCAGTATCCCTGTCTTGCTGTATGTACAGAATCCCTTTAGAATACTATAATTATGAGGAGGACAGGGACCAGATTCTCACAGAGGAAGTACACCAAGAATATGTAATGAATAACGTATGATTATATTTGTCAAATGGTAGTCCTGGTCTCTTAAGAAATGCATGAGACAAGGGTTAGGTATTGAGGAATGTAGCTGAGACTGGTAAGCTGTGAAATACATTTCAGTTTTCTAATGGACCCAGCACTATAACTACTGGGGTTGGTGTGGTCTTAAAGGTGGGTTCTACCCAATAGAATAAGAATATGTGGACAGAAGTGAGGTTCACCACTTCCAGCTCTTGACCATGTAAAAGCTCCTTCTGCTTCCTCTTTCTCTGTTCCCTGAAAATACCCAAGAGAGTATACCAGGACCTTTGGGAATGGTGGACAAATCAAATGGAATGGTAAAGGTCCCTGAATCACTACATGGAGTCCAAAGACATGCACGAGGGTGGAGAATACATGTCTATTGTCTTGAGATCTTGATGTTTTAGGGATTTTTGTTGAAGCAGTTTGCCTATGCTAATATTGGGTGTCCAGTATTTCTTAATCTCTTTCAGCAAAATATTCCATTGCTTTTCCAAATTTGAAAATACTCATGGAGATACATTACTATGAATGGTCAATCAATTTTAGACAATCCTTATTCTTAGGTGATATATATCTGACCAGGATCATGTCACCTACCAAAATATCTGAAATTTCCCAACCCAAAATTTATTATTCTAATGTTTCAGAACCTTCTTTTTTTTTTTTTTTTGTGCTGGGGATTGAACTCTGGTCCTTGTGCTTGCAAGGCAAGCACTTTAACCACTGAGCTAAATCCCCAGCCCCAGAACCTTCTTTTTAAAGCATTTTTGTTGAGACTAACGGGCACACAATAAACTACACATATTTAACATATGTAATTTAATATGTTTCTAGAAACTTACTCACCTTTTAAAGTATGACCGCAATTGAGATAAGAAAAGTATTAAGCCTAAAATGTCACTTATGTCTCTTTGTAATCCATTCTTCCCTTTCTCCACTTTCCTTCCATAAAATCCCCATCCTTTATCACCTCTTGTTTGCTTTCCGTCATTATACATTAGATTGCACTTCCAACATTTACATATAAATGAATTCATATACTATGTACTGTCTTTGCCCAGCTTCTATCATTTGTTAGAATTATTTTTACATTGCTTCGTCCTGTAGAATGTATTGATAGTCCATTTTTTATCACTGAATTGTATTCTATCACATGGATATGCCACAATCTGTCCATTCACCTCCTAATAGATGTTAGGGTGGTTTCTAGTTTGAGGCTATGTGTAAAGCTGCTATGAACACTGTCGTATGAGCCATAAAATGGACATATACTTTCACTTCTCTTGGGTAAACGCCAAGAAATAGAAGGTCTGATAGACATGCCCTTAACCTTTAAGTGAAAATGTGTATGCCAAAGTAGTTGTACCACTTTGCTTTCTCTCTAGCAATGTGTAAGTGCTCCAATCCCTCTATAGTCTCACCAGCACTTGGTATAGACAGTATGTATTAACTTCAAGATTTAGTATGAATGATCTCATTGGCCAGAGAAACGAAGGTCTCGGAATCTCTTTCTAAAATGCACCTTTGACAATGTGAAAAGAAAATGGGCAGAAGAATTGACTACACATCTTCACAGTATCATTTAGATAGGTATAACTTTGTCAAGGAAAGAAGATATTCCAGGAAACAGCACACGTGAAGAGTCTGAAGTAATAGAATGTATGCAGTAAAAATGATAAAATAGTTCAAAAAAGGCTGGTCTACAGTGAGAAGTAAATAGTAACAACAGATGACTGTACTGAAAACAACTGATGCCCAGTTCATGAAGAAGATCACAGCCATTTAAATGACTTAATAGTCTGTTCCTTTAAAAATGGGAAACCATGATGGTGGAGAGTAAAGTGAATTAGATCTAGAAACTCCTGAGAACCACACTGGAGGAAAAGTTAATCAAGAGAATAATATCCCTAAAATGATTAATGTGTTAGAATTATTAGAAATAACCAGAAACAATACGTAAGGCATGGTAGGGCAATGAAGCTAAGTGGTGGTAGAAACAAGACAGGAACTAGACAGCTTTCTTTCACTACTATTCAGGTAGTTTCCACTTACCTTAGTACACTCTTTGCTTACTGATCTGTAAAATGGAGGTAATAATGCCATTCTTGGACATTTATAGTACAGTAAAGAACAATACTAGAAGAAACTAAGAGATTGAAAGTAAGAGGCATTAAGAACCATGAAATTATTAAGTGAGATTCTAGGAAGTCAGAAAGGTGTTTATGTCCACTTGGCTCCAGCCTTATGTGGCAGTGTGTAACTATTTACGCCCATACCGTTTTTAGCTAAAAGTGATAGCAGATTCTTGAAGACATGAGCCCTAAATGCACTTTGCTGAGGTAAAGAGAAAGTTGAGCCACCACGTTCCAGTCATGCCTCAGGCAGCATAAATGGTGCTCTATTCTGCCCAGAGGTGAGGGCTAAGGGTTGTCCAAGGAGAACGCATAAAGTAGCTCAAGTCCACTCTGACCATGGAGGTTCATAGACTGTGCCCCAGCTACAAGAATGTTTGTCTAAATGGGGACAACAATTCTCTAGAAATCAGAAAACAATTAACCTAGTCTCAGCATCACCACAAAATAGCTACGTGACCTTGGGTAAATCATTTACCATCTCCATCTCTGTTTCCCCACCTCTAAAAGAGGGACTTAACTAATTTGCCCCAATTCCACCATTTTTTGAAACGAATGCCTTTATGGGGTCTTTTAGGATATATTGGTTCTTGAAAAGGGAGCTCTTGCTTTTTGCAAATAAATATAGTCTGTTTGCTCAGCAAGATTAAGGAACATAATAAATATTCAAGCCAAACACTGTTTGGACTGTGACACAGTTTAACAATGCTAATCTGCTGCATAGCAGTCAACGCCTGCAACAGCTTCACGTATTTATAAAGTTGTCTTTATCATACAGCACTTGGGTCAATTTTAAGTTCACATTTTTGTAGGTACCTTCATTTTGCTATCTCCCTGCTACTGGTCACTTGGCTGAGTTTTCAGCACACAGCAGAGTTTACCTGGGCAGAGAGAAAGTAAATATCTACATACATTTTGAGAATAAATTTTTTGAGGACTACTACAAAGTGATCCAAGGTGTCAATTTAGGGATCTGGATTTTCTGGGACTAGATTAATTGTTGCCCTGGCCTTGGCTAATTTTGTGCAGTCCCTTAGTTCAGCACCCTGGACAGGTACACCGCAACGAATAAACTGGTAGGTGTGACTGTGGGATGGTAAGAGCTTTATTTAGTAGACTGGAGACCGCTAAAGCTGCCTTCAGACTTAAATAGGGCAGAATATCTTTGCAGGCAACATAGTGTAAAAAGAAAAAAAATCCTTGGTCAAAATGTGCATGCAAGTGAGAGATTGCTGCTTTCCAAAGAAGCACGCATAAATCGGGGTGAGGGGCGGCTCAGACAACTCTCACCACTATCTATTACGGTAAAATGCCAGAAGCAATTATGATGTCATGTGTTGTCTAAAACTGGAGCGCTGAGACAGCTTGAGATGCAGTGAGAGGTAATAAAGCAAATAAAATCCACTGAGTTTTACTGCCTCGTATTGTTTGTTTCTTTACACAATTATAGGCAGCAAGAAAGGCATCTACCACATTATTCTCGATTTATTCCTCCTTTATTTTCTCTCTCCTTTCCTCTTTTGTTAAAAAACAGTACATGAGGTTGGACTGGTTAGAGATAAAGAAAAAATGCCTTCCTGGATAGAGCTAATGTAATTTATTGTGGTAAGCCTTGAAAATATCCCCTGATTAAAATATGTTTTCCTGTGTTGTACTTACTTGAGCATTAAGCATCTAAGAAAGGAGTAAAGAGTTTCCCACCTTAAATAGGAGACAGAAAATTAAAAAGGATGCTTGCTACTCAGGATATTTCTAATAAATTCCACCTCAGAAGGTTCAGTACTAGGGGGTCAATTTCCAAGGCATTTCTTTAATCAGTTTCCTAAATCCAAACAACTGCTTCTTAATTTCTTTTGGATCTGACAGCATTAAGTTGAGAAAAGTCAAGAGCTTATTTTTTCATTTTCTATATGATGAAAACATTCCCACTTTCTTTCCGTGTGATTTTCAAATGAGATCAATTATTTTATTCTTCTAAAATACTAACAAGCGTTGAGCTATGGGGGAAACAAAGCCCAGGACCCACCAGGTTTCTTTTTCCCTGGTATCCAGTCATGATATTTCACAAATTTTATAAGCAGCCAGATAAGCTATTTCCTTATAGTCACTGCAAGGAATTTATCCAGAGAAAAGTTTTCTGTTTTGTGTTTGCGTTGTTTTTTTCTCCTCCAGAAGCCATAAAACCCTTCACATCTCACTGATCAAAGAAAAGGGTACATCAGATGACATCAGAATGCAAACGGTCATTTCAACTGAACCCCAGCAGCCTTTGTAGGTCACTTGCTTCTTCTAACCTCAGGCTCCTGTGCTTTCTATCCATCTCTCTCCAACCCTAAATACAGTGAAGAAAATGTTTATGCAAGGAGTAGACATTGTGTTAATTACGTGAACCACATCTGCAGGTTGTAGAAGCTCTCAGACCACATCTGTTGAATGCCAAGGCCAAAACAACCCAACTCCATGGGGATGTTGTTTTCTATGCCCTTTTGGTCATCGGCAGATTGATTTTCATGTTCTGGCTAAACAAACAGTTAGCAATTCTGAACACTGTTTCTTGCTTTGCACTGAAGACCCAATTAGCAAACACGGTCAGGGAACAGGTCAAGACTAAAGGTGCGGATGGGCTCCTTGAAGCCCAAGAATCTCTGTCTGAACAACTTTCCACTGACCTTTGTCTTCATCACAGGTGATCTCCTGTAGAAAGTGTCACCACACTCTACGTGCAGAGCTAGAGAGGAAATAAATCGCAGTTTATCCAAATACCATGTGTCACAGCAGAGTCAAATCAAATGGCTCTGGAAAGATCATTACTGATAATGAATGAACTACTTGCACAGAAATGTAAAAGGTTGGTCAGGAAAGGCTCTAAGCTGCAGAAATAAATAAATACACAGTGAATATTTAAAGACAACTTGGGTTAACAGCAATTTAAGCTGGATGCTACTTTTAACTCATGATAGACCAGCTCTGTGGGTTTCCATACGTTGGTGATCCTCTGTCAGTGAGTGATGGGCATATCTTGTCATTGACTACACTTCAGTGTGCCACTGTAAATTCACAACAGATTTACAATTTGCTGAAACTTCTTGGCAGTGTTACAGACCAATAACACGTCAGGAATGGGAATCCGGCTAGCTATTTTACTCACCGCACATTTTACAGATTGCAGGCTCTAAGACACCAATGGGCTGTAAGACCCAGACAGTAAATTCACCAGGGATTAGTGGCAGGGATCACGTTAGACATCTGACCCATAAAACACATTTGCACTGATAGGGCCTATTCGTCTCCTGAGAGGTACAGTTGGAAAGTAGACCCCTTAGTATATGGGGTGCCCCAGAGGGAGAACAAATGAACCATGAATTCATCCAACTAGTTTCCCCATAAGTCAGTATCAGTAGGTGTAGTCCGGGGTCTCTGTCCAGTAGCTGCACCTGGAGTCATCAGCTAGCTGACTAACACTGCCTGTTGACATGCTAATGGGGACAAGAAATTCCCAAATTGCAACAAGCCTGCTTACCTGGAATCTTTTTTGCCTCTTACAGCCACTGTCCTCCAACACTCACCAATTTGACCCTTCTCAGGTACTACAACCGAGATGGTGATTAGATCCCAGGAGTGAGTGGCCTCACATGGATTGCTTTCATGCAACAGCAAATACTTTCCATTTGTTTTACTGCAAGCATTTATCATCAGTTCTAGGGACTGCAGACTGAGAAACCAAACCCAAGCAAAACTAACAATCAGCCCTAATTTTATAACACAGGATCTTTGAGACTAATCATACATTTTAATGTTTGATTTTAACTCTTTAAACCTTTTTAAATCAGTTTTCTTCATTTCGCCTCACCAATAGTTTAGACTCACAACCTTTTAATAGTGCCCTCCTATGCATATGAACTAAGCAGGTTGAAACCAAATGACATTACCTGAATCCCACCTAGTGAGGTAAATGCCAGGGTCTCCTCACACAGTGTTCCAGGAATTTGTTTACTGCAGTTTACCCAGAGGCTCCATATCTTCAGTGCTAGGGAAGCCTATAAAGCAATCCTAAAATTAGAATGCCTTTGCCAAGCTTTACATCCTATCCTTTCAACCACATTGTATTTGCATGTACCCCGTTTGATTTACATAATCTACTTGCTAAGCACAGTCTCACATCCTGGGCAATGGATGCACTTGGTAGATCTTATTCTTCTACTACACACAATGGTGAAGTGCATTCTGCTTCCTGGTGCTACCCAGAGAGCAGGTTCATCCTTACATCGTCCAGACAGGTAGAAACCACAGTTTAGTATAAGACAAGTGTGGGATGCCCTTCTGAGCCCCGGCATCTCCCTCCTGCTGATTCTACCAGAAGAGAACCATTTGGTTGAATCTCGAAGAAATTTGTGTTATTTACCAAAATGACTCAATGAGAACTTAAAGCTTTATCTATGTAACAAGAGTATATTCCCTCACACCTAGTGCCACCCAAGCACAAAGCTTATAATCTTCTTTTCTATAATATCTCTGTCTCTCTAGACATAATGATCTCCATCCTATACTGGTATTCTGACATGTCCCAGGCCACTGAAAAAGTGCATGTCTCTCCATGGCAGCTAAATGGCCTCGGTGATTTCTTATCACAAGTATCTTCTTTCTAGACAACCCAGGAGCTACTTACAAGCAGCTCTTTATGAAAAACCTGCATCTCACTAGAATGATGGGACTAAAGGCTCTACTCACATGACTTCCCTGCCTGTCTGTAAATGTACTGTCGCACTGGCAGAAAATGGTCTGCCTGTGATGGCTGGCCTTCTGAGGGGCCACATAATCTGCTGTCCCTATTATCCAACCGCCATGAACTCCCCAATTAAATCACCTCTCTCCTTCCTCCTCTCCAGTATGGTCATCCATCATCCCTACTCCTCCTCTCTGCCATGCGAGAACCTGCCTACAATGGGCAGATGAGCACTGTGGGGTGGGCAGTAGGACAGGCAGATGAGCACTGTAGGGTACACAGTGGAGTGGGCAGATGAGCAGCCTGGGTGTCTGGTAATCACTCTACCTTTTTTCCCGTTTTCTCATTATGATCCTGCTTCTCTTAGGATCTACTTTGGAAGTCAGAAAAGCAAACTTGACTGTTTTTTGTGGTTCCTAAAAGCAATAAAGATACCTCTGAATAATGGAGATATGATCATATAAATGAAGTATGAAAAATAAAAGAATCACAGTCATTAATATTCCAAAATATTATATTGCTTCATCATATATTAGCATTTAACTCTTGAATAAATCAAAGGGCTATGGAATGACTAGACTTGGAATCAGCTGTCCCCCACCTCATAATATTGAAATATTATGATAACACATGTGAAGCATTTAACATGGTACCTGCCACATAGCTAAATGCTTGGTAAATATTAGCTATTATTAAGATTATCAGGAAGGAGAAAATTGAATTGGAAGTAGCCTGAGGGAGATAAAAGAGAAAACTTCGACTGCTGTTGAGTCCTAGTGAGGGCCAACAAGACCAGGCCCTTCCTCTCCATCTCTTCTTCGACACTCTACATTCAAACTCTAAGTTAATTTTTGGACTATTCTTTGAAAATTTCCAGAAGGGATTTTGCTGTGCCTGTAATTATAACCAAACACTCTTACAAAAATTCAATATCAGCCTAATAGTGTGGCAGATAAAGCTCCTTCAGGTGGGTGAAGTGGTCCCCTCCAAGCCACAGCAGAGACCCTTTAACAACAGGTAAGCCCTACAAAACTACTCATTAGAACCTGAATGAAACACACCATCAACACAGGAAAAGTCACTTTAACATCATAAATGTCAAGACATAATTACTTAAAGGTCAGATTTAATTACAATTGTTGAACTGAAATACAGTGATTACTGAAATGATGTCTGGAAATTATTTTAATTTTTCAGATATTTTGTTGGCGCCTTTGTTTCTAGAATGGTGGTTCTTGTTGCTCGACAGAAAAAAAAATAGTGATGGGCATTTGCCTCCCTGCATGGATAGAAGCAAAGAACAAAACAGAGTGTTGGAAAAGCCACAAATCCCAAACAGCTCCACAGAATAGTTTTTCCATGTTATTGTATTATTAATCATTGTCTTATAATAGGTGCTTTAAATATAATTTTAATGAAACTTCAAGGGAAGCTCAATGCATTACATGATAACAACAGAGGAAGCACATATTTATCACTTGGTTCATAGTCTTAATGGCAAAACAAATCAGTAAATAAATAACTGGTGAGGAAATAACTCAATAACTGGAAAACATTGTTTTACCTATAGGATTTCTAAGATTTCTATTGGGAATATTTATTGACTCACCTAAGTATTTTTCTTGTGTGCATGTGTGTGTGTGTGTGTGTGTTTTCTTATCATATATTTCCTTTGGGCTTCTGAGGACTAGAAAGTTTGAATAATCTTTCAATTAATTTTATTCTTTTATGTACATTTTTGTTGCAACAAAAAGTAGTAATATATTTAAAAGTTTGTCTCTGGTTTAAAAAGAAAAGAAAAATGAAAATCTCCTAAGAAATCTAAGTGATAAGCCACCATGAGAGTTATCAGAAGTTCCTCACCATTGGTTTAAAAAAAAAAAAATCCTTGGGAAGATTTAGTCTGAATGCTGATATATTCCCAGGGGGGAAAAAAGAAAGTCTTAGCCAGTATAATTCTCATATGGAGATTAGCACTCCTGAAGAGAACTAAAACATCAATTGCTGGAGGAGGGGAAAAAAAAAAACATTGTTAAAATGAGGCATGAACCTACGGAATGTATTTTGTCAAAACGAGGAACAAAGGGCTAAAGAAACAGTGCTTTACTATCTAAAAGACACATTGAGGAAGACAGTTTTAGTTGAGAGGAAAAACTGCACGACACCAGAGCATTTAAATAGCTCCAAAAGCACCCACGGTGACAAAGCAGGAGCAGAGATATTCTCCAGGAAGCCACAGACAATGCAAGGAGAGTCTGCACTCTGCTCTGGCTCAGTAATGGAAAAAGAAAATGGCATTTAATTAAGAGTCGCCTGCCTTCCAGGTACTTATGACATTGGAATCAGTGCGGACATAAGGCACTAAAGCTGACATCAACATAGTTCACCCAATAAGTCACTTACTGAAGATTTACAACCCACTGTAAGAGAAAAGTGAAAATTTATGACAGGTTTCCATCTGGCAGGCTAGATCATTAGTATTCACACTGATAGTGGCAATGATTTAAATTTCATAATCTACGTGAAGATATGCATCAAAAAATTCTTCTAAAATATGTCTAATAGCTCTAACTGACTTCTTTATTAGAGTCTGGCTATGAAAAAAATGTCAGATACCAATGAAAAAGTCATCAAATGTTAATTTCAGTCTATTCCACTGATGGAGCTCTATAATAACGGGGCATCAATGGGACCGAAACTCCCACCCCAGCTCTCTGAAACCAATGCAATAAACTGACTGCTTTTCATTACTTTACAAAGTAAAAAACCTGATTGCCTTGTTTGATCTGGTTATAGCAAGCATTTCAAGCCATGACAATGATTATTTATTAAATACCAATAGTTATTTTGGGGGGAGGGAGGAGGAAGTGCAGCCTTTGGCATGTGTTGTGCAGGACTGATGAATAAATCCTGCTAACAGAGAGGAAGAAATAAGTATAAATCTCCTACTGCGGGAGAATGACTGCGCCATCCATTTTTCTGAATTAAACTGCACTGTCACTGCAAAATGCCCTCATGTTGTCGGAAAAGGACTACGGATGATAAACTCTTCATGCCCTCCCTTAAAACCACAGCTAGGAAAAATGCTTAAGACAAAAAGAAACGTGGTTTACATATTGGTACACAAACCCAAGACTTAGAGTATACTCAGACGATATTGAGTACCGGTTAAAAGTATGCTTAACTTTAAAGGAGATTAATATAATCCCAGGGGATTCGGGTACAATGCTGCAGAAATAAAGAAAAGAGCAAGAGTTACAGATGCGGGAGACAGGCTGGAATTAAATTTGGCTCCACCACATTTTAGCTCTGTGACCTTGAGCAAGCTATTTATCCTCTTGAGTAGTCTACTTCCCTATCTGGAAAATAATACCTAGCTCATAGGGTTGTTAGACTAGAAGTGGGGTGTTCTGTATGAAGTTCCCAGCATGGTGGTTCCGGAAGGGCTTTAGCTATGCAAAGTTTATAGACTTTCCATAGAGGTAAAATTCAGCGCATGCCGTGAGGCTCTCACACTCTTCTACCCCTGAAACATGCTGTAGGACTTGAAGGAACAAGGCGTGACAGCCACTGTCAGTTGTCTACCCGACGGCCACCATCCCCTTCTTTCTTGCTAAAGGATGACCGATTGTCAAGATACGTTTGTAAAATGTGCCCAGGAAAATAGGCCTCCCATAGTAAACGGTCATAATAAGTGCTATTTGCCAAGTATTCCTGGCCTTCTGCCTTATAGCACAAGGTCCTCGTGCACTCCCTGGCTTTTCTGTCTGGGGATAGGATCATACTACCTGTTATAATTGACGTCTCAGGAATATACACAACGCTGACTTTGAATGGGCTATGCAACACCATACCCAGCCACATTTAAGGTAGTAGCTGCTTACTCATCCTGAGCCTCTCAGTGATCGTGTAGAGAAAGACCCCAACTAATTCACAAGGGACATTTGGCATGAAGAATAAAAGCACTTTTGTTACAGGAAGCCATTGAGATTTGGGAATTGCTTATCCTCGTAGCAGGACTTGAACTATCTTGACTGATACAACAAGTACTTTCTACCGGGACCCGATGAAATAAATGAGAAAGATGCCCGCAGTCCTCCAGTTTTTGTGTAATTTCATAAGCACTCAATCCTGTCAGAGTCAGAGAGGGGGCATAAAAGTTGACTCCATAGAGAGTAATGCTTGATATGAATTGTGATCTTAAAATAATTGAGAAGTTTATCAAACTGGTTTGGAGGGAGGTTATAAAAATTTTCAGACAAAAAGAGAAGATTAAATAAGTTAGGGCTGCAAGAGGTGATACTCTCAAAGACAAACAAGATGAGGTCAGAGAAGTCATGATACAGACTTTATGAAATTTAGAGTTTATTTGGTGGACCAGGGGCATTTCCACTGCAAACCTATGAGAGTTGGTGGGGAAATGTGGGGCACATATCCCTGGACAAGCCCAGATTTTGAGTGAAATTGTAGTAAGGACACCATTACAAGCCTTGATGTCAATTGTAGTGGTATATCCCAAGCCATAGAGAAGACTGGTTGCTGATTACACACAGCCCATCTCTGTCCATTCCACTCAGGAAAAAATGGTGGGATTCTAAATTGTGGAATTCACATTTAAAAACTAAACTACCAACAATCTTCAATAATTAAATTCAGTTAGTGGCACAAAATTCATAAATTATGCATAACAATCTTCTATTGTGTCTGGGCAATGAGGGCATCAGAAGACTTTAAACAGAGAAGTGGCATGTTGGAGACACTAATTTTGGAAAAATTTATGCAGAAAATGGAGTGGATAGAATGGATGGGGCAAGATGATACTGAGGACATTAGTCAGGAACTGTAACAGTCATAAGTTTTCATAATTAACAAAGACAAAAAGGCCATGTGCCCATCTACTAAATTCCCAGAAAAACTTACCAAGAGAAAATGTATCTTTCATGGCATGTGTGGTACCTAAAAACTATCTGCAAAGTATTTTCTTTTCTCCCAGTCATTTCTCAGTGGCAGTTCTTGTCTACCTGTTCTACTACTTGTCTCTCTTTGCTCATTCTCTTTTCTTTGACCACTGATTTACCTTCTCCTTGGGACAACTCATAGTCAGTTTTAAGACCATGGGCAACTGGTGGAATGAGATGTGTCTGGTGATAATGGTCTAGGTCAAATTAATGCAGTCTAAACTAACATGGAACTGAGCAACACAATGAAAAGAAAGACAAAAAACAAAGAAAGAGTAAGCTAATGAACTTGGTATAACTCATATATTGTCAGCAGAACCTCTTTTTCTGGTTGAATAATCAGCTTTCTAGAATGTTGTGAGTACTCAACAAATATATGCAGAATAAATTTTAAAAGTTGAGAAACAAAATACAAACAAGGCATGAATTTGGGGCTGAGTCACAATGGATCAACAATGATTTCTGCTTTAAAAATATGCCTAGCATAGCTGTTACCTCAAAATACGAGGTCACTGTTGGAAATACTTAGCACAAATTCTCCCTCCTCCTCTTCATTTTCTGTACCCACAGCAGTCATTTAAAATTAGTCACTACGAGTCTTCACTGTTGAACCCAGACACAATATCAGAAGCCTTCAGAAGACAATGGTCCAGAAAATCATTACCAATTGATCAGAGTTTGCAAGATAAACGAGACCCAGTCCTCTCTTCTCATGGTTACCAAGACATTGAATGAGCTTGAAAGCAATCCAGCAGCAAATCAAAACAGAAAGCAATAAATTCTGTGTTTTAGTGGCACTCTTCCCTTAATTATGCTTCTTTGGACTCTGTCCTAATAAGGGAAAACTGGAGCATGTGAGGTCAACAGGTCCCCAGACTGAAGAGGAATAGCAAAGGGGCCTGTGTGGGCTGAGAAAGACGACAGGGATAGAACAAGTGGGTCAGCCTCTGCAAAGTGCTCTTATGAGAGAAAAAGAAGAAGTTTGTCCTGTTTGTTTTGGTTAAACAAAATATGCAAGAATGCCTCCTACACAGATAATTTCAATGTAAGTTATCCGAGGTAAATGTGAGCTATGAAAACCACATCAGACTGGAAAGCAAGAACTGGAACATCTTTTAACTGCACTCTCACAATGAATTCATTGATTAATGAGAGACTATATCAGCCTTGATTTACCCATTTGTAAGCAAGGGGTCAGAATAACTTCCAGTAATGATAATGATGGTATAATACTCTCTGTGTACTATAGAATATTCCAACACTTGGCACATATTACCAAAGTAGTCAGGAGTATATTTTCCATGAAACCAAAAAGATTTAAAAGCACTCCTCCTTTTATTTTATTGTGTTATTATCTCTCTGTAATACATGCACAATCAAAACCCAACAAGGTTAAGGAACTCACATGTGTGAAACAAAGGATGGGACTGAACCCATCTGTCCGGTTCTTACATTACTGAGAATGTGTTTTCTCAGTGGTTGGCACTTCGAACCTAGTGGAAGGAGAAAAAAAACCTGGACAAGTTATTTGGAAGGATGAAAGATGTAAGCACCATTGCGAGTCCCTGTCCAGTGGCAAACAACCAAGCTTTTATTGGGTGAATGTAATTGGAGACAGATTTCAGGGTAGCTTGGATACAGCTCTTTCTGTCCTCCTGGCTTCCAACGGTTGCTGGATCATTCTGTGGCCATTGGAAATTTAGCCGATCAGTTCCACCTCGGTTCTCCCAGCTGACCCCCTCTTCCCTGAGATGACGGACTTGCCTATGAGAGCTGATCAAAATTCCAGGTTGAGTCCCCTTGACTCTCAAAGGCACCTTGAAATCTGCACTTTCAGTCGCACCCCTAGCAGGTTTATATTAGTATTAGTTCTGGGTGTTTTGTGTTTTAGGAGGCCCTTGGGAAAAATATTCATCTAGTCAGCCCAGTGCCTCTGTGTCACTACCCAGTAACAGAGTTTCTTCTCCTAGAGATCAGAAAAAACTAAAGGACAGTGTCCTTTGGCTATTTATGTGAAGTGAAGTGTGCAAAGTCCTCAATATAGTGTTTAGAGACGAGCTTTCTGACCAGTCACAGAAAGACAAATAGGAAATCTCACTTATATGAAGAATCTCAAAAAGTTAAACTCACAGAATGAGAGTGTATGAGAGTTACTGGGAGCTGAGGAACAAAAGGGGGACCAAGGAAATGTTTAAAAAATGGATAATCTGCAGCAAAGCTTGACTACGAGCTTCAAGCCAACCCTTTCTGCACCCATCTTAGTAACAAGAAAATCTCATAAACTCCTAACCCAATGCTCAGATCAGAAAATCCCACTATGTCAGAAAATTCTAATACAGAGTTGAAAACAATACATGGCAATATTTCTATTTGTTAGGAAAAAAGGAAAGAGAAACCACTAAGGCCAGGTTTCGCCTCTCGGTATGCTGCAGTGTCAGCCCTTATTACCAGCAACAATCAAAACTATCTGGCCAAGAGAAGGGAGATGGCACCAACTTAGGCAGAACCTGAAGTAACTCGTCTCCAGCCCAGCTTACGAGTGACACAGGACAGCGCCTACCCTCTGGACAAACCCCTTGCCTCATAGCTCCGACACGGGACCACTCCTTAAAGTTATTCTTCCAACATTTGTTGGGTTGGAGTGGTGTGCTGAACGTCTTTTTCTCTGCCTGGAACAGGATAATATTAACTTATTAGAGCTCTGAATGTAGCTGCGACTTTGTTTTCAACACAACTGCAAAGAGAACAATTTCTCATTCTATGTATTTGAGTTATAAACTCAACGAGACTAAAAATATCATCGTCTGTGGGGAAGGGATCCGGGCAGCAGTCACGGTATAACTATTTCAAAAGGTTACTTGATCAACCTCCCAGCCAGCGAGGTTACCAAGTTCAAAACGGCATTATACTTAAATAAAATCCAGATTCCTCGCTATTATTACATAACAAATGACCTCAAATTTAGCAGTTTACAACAAGCTACTAGCTCATAGTTTTAATGTCAGTCATCTAGAAGTTATTATCTGAGTGGTTCCAGGTTGGAGCTTCGGGGAGCTGAAGGCTTCACTGGAGCTGGAGGATCCACCATCCAGCTTTCTCGGGTTGCTACATTTGATAGCATGTTCTAGACCTGTAGTCTTTTGACAGCTCCAAGAACACCCAGAGTCCATCCTTCCTCAGTTCATTTTTATCTGTTATTTCCTGTGCCTGGAATGCTTTCTCTCAACTCTTTGAATGGATGAATCCTTCTCAACAGCTCAAATACCATCTTATCAGACAGATCGTCCCAAACTATCTACTTCAAAGAATCTCTGTGCTCGATACCCTATTATTCTTTCATAGCATATCTATACTTATGTCTGCTAATGTAATATGAAATATAATGTGCACCATGAAAAGAAGGACCCTCTCTGTCATGGTAAACATTTGCTCTGTGAATGAAAATGGCACAATCTGAAGTTCTTTCCTCTCACTATCTGATATTCTAACCACCTTGACCCACGCCTACTCAGAGGGTCAGCAAACAAGTTCTCAAGTGTATTGGGCAACTTTTAATTGCTGGGACAAAACGCTAGACATACAACACTTAAAGAAGGAAACAGTTTATTTCTAGCTCACAGTTTCAAAGGTTTCAGTCCATGGTCACCTGCCTCTGACACAGGAATACCACAGTGGAAGGACATGTTAGAGCAGAAAGCTGCTCAGCTCACAGCATCCAAAAAAAGGGCAGAGGATGAGCCCAGAAAGAAGTGCCCGGGACTAGATATAGTCCCCAAGGTCATGCTCCTAAAACCTACTTCCTCCAACTAGGCCCCACCCCCTAATAACCCATTCAGTTATGAATTTAGCCTATTTAACCAATAGGTTAACCCATTGATGAGCTTAGTGTGCTCACAATCCAATCATCTCTCCAGGAATCTTGAAATACACACAAGTTGGCAATCAAGATTAACTGGCACACCAAGCCAGGCACCAACGCAAGCCTGCCACATTCCTTTATCTCATAATTTAATTTCCTCTGAATAGTCATAAACAATGGTGTCCAAACTGCATGAGCACCCTTAAGATTCTCCCCCACCTCCAAAGGGGGCTTCAGGTTCTTCTTCGAAAGTTTCCAGAGCGTCAACCCAGAATCTTTCAGCTAACGTAGCTTTGCTTACTTTTTTGAACCAAGTTTCCACCAAGTTGCTTCATACTCAGTCTCTACTGCTCAAACCAATGTCTTCAATTACATGATTTATCACATTCTCTTTTCACAGGTTTCAAAGGCAGCATCACTCAAGGATGTTGAATTCCTGACCTCTCTTGGCTGCTCATTCTGCCCGTTTGTGGCAAGGCTGGCTGCACACCATTTCCAGCCACCACTCTTAGAATCCCTGCTTGAGCCAGCACTCAAGCATCAGCCTGAATTTGAGCCATGTAAGAATGTCAGATGACTGGTTACTTGTTTTTACATGGCCTCTTGTTCTCTAATAGAGAACATTTCATTGTCATTTGAACTCCCATGGATAAGGTTTTTCAAACGCCAAAGTTCTCCAACTTTACTTTTCTTCAGTTGGATTTAGTGAAAGCACAATTCTTACTCAGGTGCAGCGTACACAGAAATACTTGATTAAATGTTTACAGCCTTGCCTGTAATTCTTCAGTGCAATGTAATTTGTCAGTGCACCTAGGTTCTAGCCTAATTTTTAAATGCACCCTCAGTTCCCTGATCTGTACATAACAGAATGGGTTTGGTGCTCTCAAAAGCCTTCCCGAAGTCTATGCTAAGTGTAACACACAGTATCAGGGCACATCTGACTTTTTCTGGCTGTTTATCTCACACCGTTAGGTAGTCATGAAACCAAACTCCAGTCCCCTGAGCCACACGCATCAGACTCAAAGCCTCAGTTCCTCCCTTAGCATGTTCTCCTTTGATCTGTTTGGAACTTCATCCTCCCTCTTGCCTTGAAGATATATTGGAATCAGCTTCCATATGTGGTTCTTTACCCCAAGACTTGTAGTAGCCTCCAGGGCTCTTGAGCAAATCACATTTTCCAAGGTTTCCCTCATTCATTAACACAGCTCAATTTGCAAACCCACTGAGACATAATTTCTGTCACATTCAGAGGAGGCTGAAGGCTTTCTCTGTTAAATGCCCTGATGTTTCCTAGGCCAGAAAGAAAAATGGGAAAAAGAAGTAAGAAATATAAACTGCTTTAATCTGAAGGACAAAATATTGATCATGTTGCTCCTGTTAACTCATTACTGGAAGACCTTCTAGGCATACTCTTAAGAACTGCATATAATATTTTCAATTCTCTTTGCTTTCATGGTCAACAAAGCAGAACTCTTGTGTACATTCTGAGCAGTAGGTATTACAGCTAAAGCCACATTCAGAGTTTATTAAGTATCTATTAAATTAAAAAGCAAGTAGTAAAATAATATACTGGACACATTGCATTTTATGTTCTACACACCCACATGTGAACTTTCTCCGTTGCCTATATCATGGATGCAATGAATCATAAGAAGAGATAAAATTGTCTTTACTAGTAAGCAAAGTAACCAAAATATCTCTTTGGTAGTTTTTAATGTAAAAACAGTGTCTAAATTCCAAAGATTTTTAAACTCTTTACACTTTCATGCATATGCACATACGTGTACACACACATACACCAAATTTTCCAGCTAGTAACTATCATGATACATTCAACCATTTCTTTCATCACTAAACAATGACTTACAAGCAAAAATATAGCAATTTTACTCCTGCCTTAGGTACTGCAAGAAACTATTTGAGTTAGTGAAAGTAATAGGTTGGGTGGCCTTGATCTGAGCACAGTTTCTCTAAATTCTGTTAAAACAACTTGTGTCAAAAATCTTTCTTTATAATCTTCTTTTTTTATTAAATCCTCACTGATATTTTTCTACAGAAAAACCCTGAAATATAGCTGAGAGTCTGTGGTTAAGGAAGCCCACTTAAGCATTCCTATCAGAGGTTTTTAAACTAAGAGGATTTCTTCAAAGCCTATTGTGAGAGTCTTCCCATTATGCAATATATCAAGGGAAAGAAAATATGCCAGAATTATCTACTCTTGAGTACCAGTCCCTTCTGCTTCCCACTGCACACATTTTAGTAGTAGAAACATCTGTTTAAATTTACTATTAATTATTTAACTTTGCCTTTGGGGTTGTTAATTGCTGTTAATCTGTCTTCAAAGCAGGTTAAAGTCAAGCAAAAAAATGAACAACTCAAGGAAGGAAATACCTTTCACAACCCTTCTTCATTATCATAGCTCTTGCAAATATTTTTAGTACAATGATGACTCAAAGGTCTAGTTAGAAATAGCTCCAGTAGCTATAGCTAAAAGATAAAAGAAAACTACTCTACCTACATTACATTGTTATGGGAAAAATATATATATATATACATATTATATATAGTATTTAACAACTGAAACTCAAGGGTTGCTTGTTCTAGTGAGTACGATTAGTATCCACTACTTCCTTTTACTCCCTAATGTCCAGGCTTTTCAGTGAGATAGCTAGAATTTGGGGGCATATAAAAGGTAACTTCCTCTATACTTATTGTAAATGAGAGAATTTAAGCATTTGGCAGCCCATCAAAATGAGTCTAGAAGAAGGGATTATAGGATAGGAGACGCAGTAAGGACACTACAAAGGACACTAAGGACACTAAGATGTGGATAAATGGCTCACCTGAATTGTTTATAGTAAGACTTAGCTAGCCTTAATCACTTCATATCTCAAATTGCTTGATACAAAAACAAAGGCTCTGGATATCAACACCTGCCCTACACACTGCTGTTTAGGTCTCACTGGGAGCAAAACTCCTCAGCAAATAGGTCATCCTGGAGTTTGGTTTACTTCCACAGCCAAGGCTATGGAAATCCAGACTGGCCTTCCAGTGTTGAGGGATCAACAGCTTTCCCCTGACAGTACCAAGGTACCTCTATTCCGTAACCATGACCACACATCTGTAGGTGGCCTTCAAACAGACTTCTTTTGCTTTTCTGCCAAGAACTTGGTGGGGAAAAAGAGAGAGAAAGACAGACAGACAGACAGAGATGGAGAGGAGAAAGGAAGGAAAGGAGGAAGGAAAAAAGGAAGGAAGGAAGGAAGGAAAGAAAGAGAGAAAGAGAGGAAGAAAGAGAAAGAAGGAAAGAAAGGGAAAGAAATGGAGGGAGGGAAGGAAGGAAACATGGTTTTTGTATGGTAATATTTGGCCATTACAAATCTGGAGACAAGTGTGGTTGAATTAGAACATTCTATTGAAGAAAAAAAAAAACTATGGAAATGATCAAAAGGCAGTTCAAACATATTTGTAATCTACCACAATACCAGATACAAATCTGAATGGAAATAAGAAGTGCCCCAGGGTAGTTACAGGTGCAGAATATTTGACACAGGCTCTTGCTTTCCCATGGGAATTCGGCACTGATGGCTTTCATATGTTTAAAAAATAATAATAAACATCTTCTCATTCCCATTGTCATCCCAAAAGAACTAAATATCCACAGACAGAGTTGTTTCTAAACACTTGAACCAAAATCACTACAGCCAAGACTGGAAATGGCTACATCACCAAGCAGGGAGTGGATGATACTTCTAGTCCTAGCCTTCTAGAAATTCCAAAAGCCCTACTCCTTGCAGATACTACTTTGCAATTGACAGCACAGATGTGTATAAGTATGTTCTTTGCCCTGAAAAACAAAGAGAGTTTGAATTTCTCAAAATACAGTGCATTCCATACAGCGTAGATAAAGATCAGGTCTTTGTACTTTTAAGCACATTGTCTCTCTGCCAAGAAAAGGACAAAGAGCCATTCTCAATGACTATTTGCAAGGTACAGGGTTAGCCTGTTTTGTGCGTGTAGTTAAAACCAGACAATGAGTCAATGGAAAAAAAAAATCCCCATGAAATGGCTTGTATATGTACTTGTTCATTGTTCGTACAAGCATTTATCTTAAAAGGATACGCTCATCTGTTCCAGTCACTAACATTTATACCTATTCAAGCCACAGTTAACTCTTACTGAAAATTTTGTTTTCATGGTTATTGTGGAAGTTAATCATGTTTATGGAAAAAGCCAGTTTAGACATTTCAGTCAGGCATATCTTGTAGAACAGTCTACATCATTGTGGGCAGACCACAAAATACCTTTTGGACAAACACTTTTCAGAATTTATCGCCAAAACAACAAGAATTCAGCGTTCTGTGGTTAAAGGGGAAAGAGGGGAAATTCTCAAATATTCACACTATCTTTGAGGTACATTTATGGGAACACTGAGACTTGTGCATGTAAGTATAGATACAAATGATACAGATATAGATATTGATATGTGGCAGGATCAAATAATACAGTGAATATTTACATTTAAAAACTTATTACACTAAAAGACACATAGCCATAAATCCCCCACAAAATAATTCTTCCTTGCTTTGAGCACACCTATCCCATTCTTCTTGCCACTTTCTGAAGCAGTTCTGAAATTCCCCTTTCATGTCTTTTTCATGGCAGCCTCAATGTCCTAAATCGATTCAAAATGTTTATGGCCATTTCTGTCAAATAAAAACATTGCAGTGTGTCCTCATCTGCCTTACTCCCCAGGTCTGGCACTGTGTGACTTCTGGCTCTCTTCCAAAATGAAAATGACCATGAAAGAAAAGTCAACGATGGGATAATTGTGTTTGAAGCAAGTGGGAGTATTCTGAAGGGGATTAATGGGCACACATCTTTTATGATAATATTTTTTAATTTAAACATTAACTTTATTTTGTGATCACACTTCATACAGATATACTAATGTCGATGGGCCTAATGCTTTTCTCAGACAACAATAATCTCTATTCTCTTTGAGAGAAGAAACTAGAAAATGTATCAAAATATAGTGATACATGTGAGAAATTTTTCCCCAACACAATGCAAATACTTAAACAAATGTTATCAAAAAGAGGTAAATTTTTCTCTAATCAACTTTCTATTATGAGAATCAGACACCCACCCATTCAGCATGTCTCCAGGAAACCCAGGGGCGGGATGTTATATTAAGGACACAACGGGCATGCCTTGGGCACCCAGTGGCAAGAAATTACATATGCCCAGGCCTCTCTGGAAAGTGGAAATTCAGAAATGTAGTCCTTCTGTTTCTCAAGGGTCTTTTTCCATATCTGTTTATGTGCTCTACACTCCTTATTATCTTCCTAAGTCTCTGAGTTTGTTCATCTTACAGATGCCCATGATAGGAACTCCAGTCTCTGATCTTTCAGATTAGATCCTTTTGGTGAAATTCCCCACTATGCGTTTTAGTTTAAATTCCCAAAAGAAAGGTTCTGATTAGCTACAGGTGAAACAATGACTTCCCATACTTTCGGTCAGGGATTTCTCCGGGGTCCAATCAGCAGTGGCTGGGAGAGGGAACCAATGGACCATGATGTTTCCACCTGCGGACAACACATACCACTGGAATTCTGGAACCCATGTGATGGGCAGCAACACAACCCTGATGTTGATATGAGCCAAATAAACCAGATGGCTCAAGAACAAGAGTGATAGAAGCAGTAGTTCTCTGACATCCTGAAAGTTTCCCGATGACCTCAGGGCATCAGGGACAAGAAGTATCAATGTGTAGATGTTCCCAAACTTCCCCATAGCCTGCAAATGAACAAAAGAAAATATAATGATGTATTAACACCTGTTATTACAGGCCCGTAATTGTGCCTGTAATTGTGTTCAGGTTGAATCGTGTTCTCCAAAAGGCAATGTGAAAGTATTTGGGGATGAGGTTTTTTTCAGATGAGAAAGTTATGAGATGATGCGGGTGGGTCCTGAATCCTGAGTTTATCTCTCCTATTTCCTCCAAGCATCTCCCTTTTAAAAATGCTCTTCCAAAAACCCCAAAATTAATATTCTTATTTAATATATTTGGATGCTAAAGTCTGTTGTATGAAAATGACTGGGTACAGAAGCAGGGCACAAGAGGGGCTATAGATGTAATATGGGTGAAGCTTAAAATAAATTAAATGAATTGCCATTTCTTATTTCTAAATTACTCTTCAGACATTTTCTAAAAAATTCAAAGACTGAATCTCAAATTTATCTTACTTATTGTAACATCTCTCCACCTTTTGCTGGGGTAGAGGGTACCCTTTTCTGAACTCCTAGGGAGAAAAACCGGTGGTTCAAAGCTCTTTTTTGGCATAGAGAAATATGGGATTCAATCATAATGTGCCCCACGTTTAAAACAGATGGAGTTCTGATATTTGTAGAAAGTAAAAATAAATGAATAAATAGTAAAACAAGTATTTTAAAAGCTTCTGTCTTCTGATTCCAATCCCCCAAAAGACTAAGTCCCTCGTCCTCCTTTCCTCTCCCCCATTTAGTGCCCCTAAATTTCATGATATCAAGTTCACTGCCATTTAAGTCTGTCTTCATTCAAGAGCTGGGGAAATTGTCATTGGTATGCAAACTGGTCTCAGGCAAGGAACATTACTCTTTAATCTCCTAATTTTAATTGGTATGCCATCCTGCAGACTGGGGCTGCTAATGACCTGGTTTGTAGATTAAGACCAACAGACCTGAACTGCGGTATGCCATTAGTTACAAATAAAAAGAGGGAAAACACTGAACAATGATAAAAGGGGCCATTCCAAATCAGAGACAAGATGATTCTTCCTCATCTTCTCCAGGGTTCATGACCCTATTTTCAACGTCCATTTGTAACAGGATTCGGATTAATGCTTTCTGCTTGCTCAGATCATTTCAGGACAGTTGGTAAATTGAAATGATTTGCTGTATATACCAGTGTTATTGGCTGGCCCAGGAAATGTTGCTGAACGATTTGCTCACAAATGACATTGTTTCAACTGACAGAGCTCTTTCTTTCAGTAGGAAACAAATATTTTAAAAGAAAAGAATATTTATTTAAGGAAAGCATATTTCTTTTCAATGGAATTATCTTCTAGTGTTTTCTCACCTTCCTGTTAGCTAAGAGTCTTCTACATATTAATCTTTCAAAGAGTTCTCCTGTGTATTTGTCACCATGGAGAAAACAAAAATTTCAAGTGGAAAAGATATCTATGCTTAGATACATAGGCGATAGATAGATAGATAGATAGATAGATAGATAGACAGACAGACAGACAGACAGACAGACAGACAGATAGATAGATAGATAGATAGATAGATAGATAGATCTGTGAAAAAGTAATGTAATTAAGGGATAAATCTATTTGTCTTTCAGTAGGAACAAATAAGAACCACTGCCGATGACAAAAGAGTAAACACGAAGAAAGGTAGCTAGTATTGGTGTGGAAAGAAAATATATAAAATGCATTAATGTCTATTATGGGATGAATTGTATCCTTAAAAAAATGTTGAAGTCCTACTCCTAACCATCTATACATGCGACCTTATTTGAAAACAAGTTCTTTGCACATGATCTAGTTGTCATATAGTCATTCGAGTGGGCCCTGTTCCAATGGGATGTATCCTTATTCAAAGGGGAAAGTTGGGTACAAAGACAATCACACAAATAGAATATGGTGTGAAGACACACAGGGAGAGAATGGCCACATGATTAGAGTGACATCCCTATGAGCTAAGGAACCCCAAGGATTACCAGCAAACACCAAGAGCTAGAATTGGCAAAGATTCTCCTCTGGGTCCCTCAGAGACATCACAGCTCTACTGACACCTGAATCTTGGACTTTTAGTTCTTAGAACTATGAGACAATAAATTTCTGCTTTTTAAGCCAGCTGGTTTGTAGTACTCTGTTACAGCAGCCTTTGCAAACAAATGCAATGCCTATGGTGATTCCTTACACACTTCCCCACTATCATTACTGTGACCTACTTGCATCATCTCCCCTTCTAAGAAGTTTGGTTTTACAGAAGGTCAGACAGAAATAAAAAGGGTAACTAATAGTTATTGAGGTCTTCTATAAAGCATCTGCTTTAATCTTTAAACAACCCTGAAGGTACATATTATCCTTTCTTGTCCTAAGGGGAAAACTGGAGCTCTGATACATTGAATATCTTTCCCCAGGAACATAGCTAGAAATTAATAGAGCTGGAATTTGAGCCAATGCCATAGCCTGCTACTATATGAAGCATTCTACCCTATCATACTGCCTTCAACAATTTTTCAGGGTGAGTAAAACAAAGGAAAAAATCTAGTAGAATTAATGAAGTTTCTGGCAAATATCAGCAACATTTTAAAGCACTTCTTGCTGTAAAACAGGACACAAAATCTAGTGACTCAAGAAAAGAGCTCTGGAGGATTGGTGAGGATGAGGGGACAAGAGAGGGCTCCCGCTGGGGTATGCAGATGGACAGAGAGGCAGACTTAGCCTTTTACAATAAATATCTTGATATTCTTACTCAACTCCAGAGATCCATCTTAACAATGAAAAGAAGGGTATTTTTACAGGGATTAGCCCTAATCACATACCTGGGCTCATTTTGGGGGCTGGCATTGCAAAAAGTACAGGACACCCCCCAAAAAGTCCTTAACTGTGCAAAGCACTTGAAGGTGTGCAGGGAGTAAATAGGCAGCATGAAGTGAACACGGTCCGCGAGACACAGTTCCCTCAGTCGGATGGGAAAACCTTCCTGCCCTGGCTGGGATGGCCTGTTGCTCCAAGGTCACGTGAAACACAGCATACGCCACAGGAACCACTTTGCTTTCTCAGACACAACAGAGTCAGCCTTGTCCTAGGAGCCCAGTGAGATCATTTATTGTTTTTCTGTTTTATTTCTTCGAGTGTCAATGACAGTATTTTAAACCTTGTACATCTAAACTACTTTCAAAAAGAATGGACAGCAAGCACAACAAAAACAATGAACATTTCATATAAATAACAGTTATTCCTTAAGTACTCACAGCCATCATGTAGTTCATGGTTGCTACATGCATGTCAGGCCCTAAAGTAAGCACTTCACCTGTTTTAGTTTTCTCAGCAATCCAGTACAGCACTGTTGTAAGTCCTGTTTTACAATGGAGAAACTGAGGCTCAAAGTGGAATCGCTCAGGGCCAAACAGTCAGAGAACAACTAAGCCAGGACACGATCCTGGGTTTATATGATATCCCAAAGCTGGCATTCCCTCCCCTGAGAGTAAAGAGAGTCTTTGGATGGAGAGAGTCAGATAAAGATATGGGACGAATTAGACCTGAGCAGAAGAGAAGGGAGGACCAATATGCTGCGTCGGGAGCCACATTAACCCAGCAGCACCAGAGGCCCAGGGCACGGGACTTTGTATTGTGACAACTAAGAGCCGGAAAGCTCCGCATTTAGCAGGGACAATCAAACAATCATTTGGTCTAAGCTAAAAGGCAAGGGAGGCCTTGTCGTCCTTCTCATCTGAGCAAGGCAACAGATGACAAACAAGCCTCCACATCAGCGCGCCCTGCACTGCTTTAAGAAGGTTGATATTGTAAACATGGTTCTCAGTCCTTTCTCCCAATCTAACCCAGTGCTCTAACCAGAAGGAAATGATGAATTCAGTCCACTCAGTGACACATGAACTCATCGGTGGTCAATGCTGAGCCCAAGTCATTTGTAGGAATCCACAGGAAAGTGATTTTGAGGAAAGAAACTGTTTCCTATTCACTTAGATTCTGAGCACAGTTCAGGTCATAAAGCATTGCTGAGTAAATATTTACTTAAAGATATTCACTTTAAGAAAAATTTTATAAATCGCATTTATAAAGTTAATGCTGTAGGCTGGGGATTTAGCTCAGTGATTAGGTGCTTGCCTTGCAAGCACAAGGCCCTGAGTTCGATCCTCGGCACCACAAAAAAAAATAAATAAAAAGTAGTTAATGCTGTAAATAAATATTTTTAAATGTTTATTGCAAAGATCAACATCTAGATGAATGGATGCTAACTAGAAAGTATTCAACTAAAAAAAATTCACCAAAAACCCACATTTATACACAATGGAGTACCACTCTGCTGTAAAGAAGGATAAACTTCAGTCATTTGTAGGAAAATGGATGCAACTCGAGACTACAATATTAAGTGAAATAAATCAGACACACAAGTTTAAATGTCTCATTATTTTTATATGAGAAACCCAACATATAAAGAACAAAATAAAAGATAGATAATAGGAAATAGAAAGATAGATCTTTTGCAAAAGGGAAGGGGACCAAGAGATGGAGAAGGTGGTAGGGAGGGGAGAAGCAGGAGATGAGAAAAGAATTCAGATGTGTTATGCACATGTACCAACTCCCCACAAGGAATATGATCATTCTGTACTGTAAACATGTAATAATAAAAAAATAAAAACTGAAAAATACAGTCATAGTTGGAGTAAAGCAAGGAATGGGATAGGAGATAAACCACCCAGAGGACAAGGAGAGGAGCTGTCAATCTACAAGTTTTTACTGAGTTCCTGCCACACGCTAAGCATTGGGGCTACAGCCAAAACTCCTTGCCTTGAGAGAGCTCATATTCTAGTGGAAAGGTGGCTGATAACACAACGGACTAGTAAAATATACAGTGTACTACAGTGTAATAGCAGCTAGGGATGCAAAGAAGAGTGAGGAGGTTGGGAAATGCTGGAAAACTATTATGATTTTACTTATGAAGAGTTTCACTGAAGTGATACCTGAGCAAAGTCTTTCAAAATTAAGAAAACAGTCATACAGATATGGGAAGGGGCAACAATAATTGTCAACAGAAACTTATAGTATAAATGTCCTGAGCCAGGTGTGTGCCTGGAGAAACAGGAAGGAGGCGAGTGTGATTAGACAGGAACAGAGGAGGGAGGATTCAGGAGATGAAACTAAACGATCATGGTGGAGAGGATAATGGTAGGGTTTAACAATCAATTCCACTGGGCAAAAGGAGAAGCCAAGAAAAGGTGTTAAGCAGACAGTTGATATGGTCTGACTCCCGTAACCTCACTGCTATGTTGGGAATCAACAGGAGCTGGGCAGAAGTGACAGGATCTGATAGACCATTTAGGAAAACTACAACAGTCAGAAGAAATATGAAGCTGCTCGGAGGCCTTGGTAGTGCCAGTGTCGCACTTGCTTATATTTTCAGATAAGAGCCTCCAAAATTTCCCAGCAAAATGGCTATCAATACAAAAAGCAAGGAGTCAATAAAGATTCTTTATATTATTGACCTGAGCAACAAGAGTTACCATTAACTCAAATAAGAAGACTATCAATTGAGCAAGTGGGGAGAGGCGAGGAATCAGGTGGGCACACATAACATATCAGAGGTTGATTTTACGGAGGCTCAAGTCAGGGAATCGGATGCACAGCTCTGGTATAGAATGGGAAATTCTGAAAAAATAAAATAGAATGGGAAATTCTGGAGAAGAGATATAAATTTAGGAGTCATCAGTTTATATGTGATATTCAAGGCCCTGAGACTGGCTGAGATCACCAAGGTAGTAAGTGGGGCTGGGGATTCAGCTCAGTGATAGAGCACTTGGCTAGCAAGCACAAGGCCCTGAGTTCGATCCCCAGCATCCCGCCCCTGGCAAAAAAAAAGCAAAAGCAAAGTAGTAAGTGAACAGGGAGTAGAAAAGAAGACCAAAGACAGCTCTGGGGCACTCCTACATTAGGAAATCAAGAAAGAAAGAAAAAGAGATGAGATAGAAGAAAAGCATGGTAGGGCGGCATCCTGAAAGCCAAAGAAAGCAAAAGTTCTCAGAAGGAAGAAGCAACCAAGTGTGATAAATGTGAAAATACTGCCGATTGTCAAGTAAGGAAAGAACTGACAGCCAGTAATTGGATCTAGTATCAAGGTCACTGATGACCTTGACAAAAGCTAAACTTATTAAGTGGCTGAAGTAAACATTCTGACTAGAATGACTGTAGAAAAGAATGGAGAGAAAGCAATATGAGACAATGAGAATACAACAACTTTTGAAGTGTTTTTCTGTAAAGAAAGTAGAATCAGAAAAAAAGGCTGAAAGAAGAAGGAAATGAGTGGCAAGCCCAGGGGTAGGGGAAAGGAAATTTTCACCTAGTACAAGCAATAGAGTGCTGCACTGTCTGTAGGGAGTGTAAAAATAATAATTTAAAGTCTCTGCAAGAATACTTGCCCTATGGTATTATTACGTAGGAATAGCTAGCTCTACAATGTCATTGATAAAAATACTCCTCCCCAGTAGAGCAGACTAGTATCACCATCATCAAAGCTGGTTCATCACTACAAATAAAAAAGAAAGGAAAACAAAATGATGACTAAAAAACACATGTTGACTTTCACCTAAAATCACTCTTTGCAAAGTGCAGTGGTATAAACGTCACATAGCAATGCCTGTTGTGCCCTGCTTGGAAATAGGAAGGATGGCATGGTGGGTCATTTCCCAACCACTTCACATTCAGTTGTGCCAGCACTAGTGTAACGATAGGTAAGCAAGACTGCCCTCCAACCTCGCCCTGAGTGTACCAATCTATTAATTAATGAGCCAACAGTGCTTGCTAGAATGTCACCCACATGGCCAGCTCTGTGTAAGGTGATGTAATGAATACAAAAAAGTCAGGATTTATAAAATGTAGATTTGATTATTTTCTGATGTTGCAGATGTGACTAAGTGTCCACGCATATCATCCATAATAATAGACTTGTGGACAGGTCTTAGCTCTCTAGCCAGGTGGCAGTTAGACGTGGTCAGAAGAGTACATTGTTTTTTAAGGAGAGTAAGTAGCAGTGATATGTCATCATTCTTGTGTCAAGGACACCAGACACCAGGAACACTTTCCCCTCAATCTCTTTTCATTCCCATTTGGCTGGAACCCAGAATGCAGCAGGGACATCGCACTGAACATGCAGAAGACAATATTTGAGGGACAAAGAAGAAATGTCTCTCAAAGAGTCCAGATCCTAAAAGATCACACAGAATAATAAGCTGCCACCTCATATGTAAAAGGAAAAAAATCAGTATCTACAATATTTAAACCATTATTCTCAGGGACTAATTTGGAATACAGTTTTGTATGTTTCTAAATTAGATACTTGTCCATCTCCAAAACCATCTACAGCTTCTCAGCGCCAAGGAAATAAAGTGAATATTGGTCAGCATGGAACACACAGCCCTTTGCTGTCCAACTGCACCTTGCTTTTCTAGTCACACCATTCTGCACTCTGGCCCTCGTCTCTGTGTGAAATTCAATACATTCATGCTCTAAACATTCATCAAAGACCTGGTAAAGTTTTTAAAAGTTATCCAGTTCATACTAACCTGAAAGGCAGGTCAAGCTCCTAAAAAGACCTATCTTTTCAATAAAATTCCTGTCTCTTTCAGAGTAAAGGGGAACATAATTTCAAGATTATGAGTCTTTTCTTCTAAATGGAAGGAAAATAAAGATAAATCTGAACTGAATAAAGTGGGAAACAATTTTGCAGCCATTTTGAACACATGGAGTTTTTAAATTAATAAACTTATTTTAAGAGAATTTTAAGGTTCACAACATAATTAAATGAAAAATACAGAGATTTTCCATATACCCTGTGCTACAAATACACAAGATACCCACTGTTAACACCCCACAGTAGAGTGATATATTTGTTACAGTTTATGAACCTACATTGACACATTATTTTTACTCAAAGTCTATAGCTGTACATTAAAGTTCACTCCTGATAATGTACATTGCATGGATTTTAACAAAAGTGTAATGGCATGCATCCTTCATTATAGTATCATACAAAATCATGTCACTAATCTAAAACTCTTTGTGCTCTCCATCTATTCTCCACTCCCTACCTCCAACCTCTGATAAGTACTGATCCTTTGTACTATATCCATGTTTTTTCATTTTCCAGAATATCATATAGTTGGATTTACACAATATGTAGCCTTTTCATATTTACTCCTCTGAGTGAGTAATATGCATTTCTTCCATGTCTTTTCATGATTCAATAGTTCATTTCTTTTTAGCACTAAGTAATAAACTGGATGTACCGGTTTATTTATTCATATGCATACTAAAAAGTATTTTGACTGCTTCCAAGTTTTGGTAATTATAAACAAAGCTGCTGTAAATAGCCATGTGTAGCTATCTCATTCAGTCATAAGATTTCAACACCTTCAAGTAAATATCAACTAGCAAAATAGTTGGAACATTTAGTGCAAGTAGATTCTACTTCGTAAGAAATTGACAAAAAGAAAGAAACTGACAAGATATCTTTCAAAAGTGTCTGTACCACTTTTCATTCTCAAGTGTCATGAGTGGAAGTTCTTACTGCACATCCTCACCAGCATTTGATGTTGTCAATGTTTTGGAGTTTGGACATTCTAATAGGTAGATAAGAGTATCTCATTGTGGCATAAATTTGCATTTTCCTGATGATGTACAATGTGGAGACTCTTTTCATATGTTTATTAGCCATCTGTACATCTTCTCTGGTGAGTTATTCATTCAGGTCCTTTGTCTACTTTTTAATCGAATTGTTCATTTTCTTATTGTTGAGTTTCAAGAGTTTTTTGTTTATTTTGGATAACAGTCCGTTATGAGATGCGCCTTTTGCAAATATTTCCTTCCTGTCTGTAATTTGCCTTTCTGTTTTCCTGACACTGTCCTTCATAGAGAAGATTCTAATTTTAATGAAGCACACAGCTTCTCACTTGGATCACACGGATCATGCTCTCGGTGCTGTATCTCAACAGTTACCACCATACCCAACGTTATCAAGACTGTCAGCGTTAACATTTAAGAGTTTTATAGGAATCCTCATTACATAGAATTTACAGATTAAGTTCGGAAAAGTTGACATGTTGACAGTACTGAATCTTTTTTTCCCATGGCTGTGGAATCTCTCCATCTACTAGTACTTCTTTGATATTTTTCATCAGATATATACAGCTTTGACTATACAGTTCTTGTCCATATTTTGTTAGATTTATGCCTAAGAATTCCACTTTGAGGAGTGGTAATGCACATGGTACTATATTTTTAATTTCAAATTTCACTCTATTAATGGTACATAGAGAAAAGAAATACTTTTGTATATTAACTTTGTGTTCTACAAGCTTGGTATAATCACATATTCATTGCAGGAGTTTTTAAGTGATTCTTGTATTTTCTACATAGTTGTGTCATATACAAAGACAGTCTTATTTCTTACTTATGATCCATATTTTTTACTTTGCCTTTTATTATGTTAGCTAAGACTTCCATTATTACGTTGAAAAGCAATGACGAGAAAAGACACCTGTCTTTTTCTCTGATCTTAGTGAAAAAGATACAAGTTACTTACTTTGCAGCATAATGCCGGTTGTAGTCTACTATCTTCTTGTTTGCATGGTTTCCCAGAGGTAGCATATTGTTTCTATGCTTACTACTCTACAGGCAAGGACTTTTTCTTCTTTCAAGATTTTTAAACTTTAGCAATTTGTAGTTTAACAATAATATGCCTAAACTTAGTTGCTTAGGGGGTTGGGGGGCAGGGATGATGTATTTGTCCTGTTTGGTGTTCTCCAGACTTTCTGGGTCTGTGATATGGTATCTGACCTGAATTTGGGGGAAATTCTTAGCCACTGCGGTTTCATATGTAGCTTCTGTTCTTGCCTTTCCATTATACATATGTTATACCATTTGCAGTTATCCCACAGTTCTTAAATATTCTAGACAGTTTTTTTTCCAGTCCATTTTTCTTCATTTGTCAGTTTTAAATGCTTCTACTGTCCTATCTTCAAGCTCAAAGATTCTAGGAATGAGCAAATAAAAGGCATTCTTTGTCTCTGATATATTGTTTTTGATCTCTAGTTTTCTTCACGATTCTTTCTTAGAATTTTCCATCTCTGATTTCATTAGCCATTTGTTTTTTTTCCATTGTCTACTTTTTCCATTAGTGCTTTAACATATTAACAAAATTTTTTATTAAACTCCTGGCCTGTTTATTCCAATATTCATGTCATATCTGTTTCTGATTGTCATGCTCTTTTTCAGCTCTTCAGATTGTTCTATCTGCCTTTTAGTGTGCCTTGTAATTTTTTTCTTGAAAGGTGCACATGATATACTGAGGAAAAGGAGCTGTGGCGAACAGATGTTTAGTGTTGTGGTGTTGAATTTTGGGGACAGGAGAGGACTTCAACAGTGCTATGATTAGGTCTCAGTCTTTTGGGGAGCCTGTGCCCCAAGACTGTGGCCATCACCAGCACTTCCCAGCTTCCCCTTCCTAAGTAAGACAGAATGGTTAGAGCCGTCTCAAGTGGATGTGTTTCTTCCTCCAAGTAGTCTCTGATAGAACCTTTGCAGGTTAGATTTGATTAACCTCCAAAGATTAAACCGATGGGATAGTTTCTTTTGTGGGCAGTTCTTATTAAGGAAAACAGAAAGCTCTGGTGTATTTCAAAGTGGTTCCTTTTTCCCTTCCCCTGCTGGTAGCACGAAGTAAATTTGCTCTGATCTTCCTTGTAAGAAGCTGGTAGACCTTTACAGCTAAAATTCACAAAAGCATAGAGTCTTATGACTGGGTTCATCTGCAATTTTTAAAACTCAGACTTACATACTTTTGAGATTCCACAAATTCATCATTATAAGTCAGATTTTCCTATCCCTGAGCTGGTTCCTGTGAAGAGTTCTCCTCATGTTTTTCTGCCCTGATAAAGTATAATTCTCTGACTCCATTTGTTTGTGTCTCTAGTTTAGAAGACAGAAGTTTGGCCTATGATCTCATTTCTCTCATCCACCCAAAAAGAGTTACTGGTTTTTTTAGTTTGTTTAACTTTTTGTCATTAGGATGCAATATCATTAGAATGAACTTTTAAATTCCTTACATGTATAACAAAAAACTGAAACTCGACAAGTGGATTTTTTGTAATGTGACTAAAATATTTCACCCTTTTTATCTCAAGGGAAATTCATTCCTGAATCCTTTTCCATTTTACTAGCAGCAAAAATTGCAGCAAAGTTTTTCCTTTTAATTATCAACTAAGAGCTCTGCCTGGAGCTAGGACTAGGAATATATCTCTATCTCCTAAACATACAGAAAATCTGCAGCAAGATGATGTTAGGAGAAATTAGTAATATACTGTAGTTTAAATTCTCAGTTTTCAAAATTCTTCCACATGCATAGACTGATTTGTTCCTGTATATATCTTCCTAGTTCCACCTGCTAGAATTTATGTTTCATATGAATAGGAACATTGCAGTATTTGTCTCTTTATTTTTATATCAATTTGTTGTTCAGTGTTAGGCAAATGTTCCATAAGTTTTATCCTCATAATAGATCTTGGAACTGGATAAGGCAATCACTAGTATCAATATCTGACTGAGGAAACTGAAGCTCAGAGAAATAAAGAGATATTCTTCAGGTTCTATGAGCCGCAGAATCTTAAATGACATGAGTGCGGGTCGGGAGGGGGATCCTTAATCCTATGATACATTTCCTGCCAGATTGTCAGGATAGAGATTGTAGTTTAACTTAACGGGATGTGAAGAAATTAAGATGTGACATTTCTTACACATCTGGACTTTTGAAAGATGAGTCACATTTTTTCGGTGATACTTTCTTTATTCTGTAAGTTATTAGTCCTGAAGAGCATCTGTTTGCTCCTAGCTATGACACATGAAAACCTGCTACATTAACTGTCTTCCACCTTTCCTCCTTGCCTCAATTCCCATTTTTGTTGCTGATATTATTATATTTATTTATTTTATAATTTGAAATAAGACAAATGTTTTCCTGAATTTTCAACTTTGATTGGTATCTCCAGACTCTTTGCTGTTAAATATGAGAAAATTACTGCCCTGTTTACTCTTTTTCTCATCTCTTCACCTCTCTCTACCCTTCACTTTTGGCTGTTATTACTGTTGTTTTGTTGTTATTTTAAATCGTCAATGCCTTTGACCTTGTCACTCTGTTCTATAACTCTAATCTCAACAGTCACAGACTTTGCCTATATGCTAATGCTCCAACTGAGAATTATGAATTTTCATTTTTATGCTTATGGAAGTATTTTTCAGTGTAAAATCAAATCATGTGGCTCCATGAACAACAAAAGAAATGCAATTCCACACTACTGAAGCACTGTTGATAAAAGGAAAATATGTTTAGGGTTTTACTTTAAAGCAATGCTTCTCAAACCAGAATGTGCATGCAAGACCCAAGGATCTTGTTAAATACAATCAACATCAAGTAAGGTCTAATAACTGCAAGGTGGAAACTGTGCATTTCTAGCAATATCTCCATGATGCCAATGCTGCTGGCCCATGGACCATGATTAGTAGGAAGTCACTAATGATACTCTTCTCACACATCTTTAGCCTCTGTCATTTCTTCTGGGTCATTATGAATCTCCCCCAGTGTTTCTGAAATCCATTGACACTTTTCTTTCTTGAATTCCTGTTACTAGCACTCTTACGGCTTCTAGTTAGAAAAATCCATATGACCACTGTCCTCCATATTCAATTCTCCACCAAAAATTAAAAAGTTAATCACTTACTCAAGGCCACTTTTCATCAATAGCTGCTTTGGGATTTTTAAGTAAAAGTTTTTTTTCTTACTTTGTAAATAAAATTTACATTGAATACTGTCGTGATAAACTCACTCCCATCTCTGAATCCATTCATTCTTATATACCTGCCTAGAAATCCAGAATGAAAAGATCCTCCTTCAACCAAATGGCCAGGAAGATTCTGGAACATGTTCATGGGCCAAGTCAACTGCCTCCAAAACCATCAAAATATATCACTTCAGGCTTCATCCCAATTAAACAGTTTCCTCCATGAAAATTTGACAATTAGACTTGGCCCCCAGAAATATGATCCACACCCTGCTCAAGAATATATGTCGGCGCCTCCCCCTGAACAAGCACGTAGTTTTTGTCTTCATCACTGCTGACATTCATAAATGGCTCCTTGGAGACACCATCACCTAGTCGCTTTAAAAAGTCTCTCTGAAAAGGTCTATAATTTATCCTCATGTCACAAATTCCAACATGAATAGAAACATGATAAATAAATCTGTTGTAATGAAAAAATATTACTATGAAAAAGAAGAGCCTACAGTTAATCTATTTTTAAATAATCCTAAAATAATGCTGAGATGCTCCCTTGATTCAGTGTCTTGAGATATGACTAGCCATTTTTTCCTTTTCCCACAAACTCTGATTACACAGAAGCAATTATGAGAAAATGTGTAATAAAACAGCAGGTGATGCCAAATGGAATTCAAAAAACTGCCTACGGGAAAGGAAAAAAGAGTCATTCATTGTTAAGCATCCCTAAACACCATGCTGTCGGAAGAATAGTGAATATGAATTTTAAATATTTAAAAACCTCAGGGTGCCTTGAATACAGATATTCCCCCCTCCCCATTTTACAGTTCAGGAAAACTGAGTCAGCAATCCTCAACTGCCCTGAACTTCTGCAGAACTTAACCCCAGAAGGGCACTCAGAGCACAATTTGATTAAGCAGTGTAATTAGCAGCCCTCCTTTTACTTAGCTGAATCACCTGGTGTCTCACTGCATGCTTCGACAAAAATTAAATGCATTAATTTTTTAAATTAAGTCCCAAAGAGTCCCATCTGCAGTGTAATCAAGGTAAATTATATTATTAAGTGTTAAGAGGTCCAAGATACAAAATAAAATAAAATAAATATGTATAAGAGACTAACAACGCCCTAGGCAAAGAGCAAGAAAACTGTTGATCACATTACTACTGAAGCCATTAGCAACCCTAGACAAAGGCGAAGGCTACAAATTTTTTCCTAGCAGAAAATTTTCTCCAGTGAGTAAGAAAATACACTAAAAATAGAGTTGCTTGTTTGCTACTTTATGAGACTCTGACTTTTAAGCAGATAACTTTTTAGACTAGTACGGACCATTTGTGTAGCTATATATTGTCCCGAGGTTGGGGGGGGGGTGGTCATGAGACCTCACATTCTTGGTGCTGTCCCTGACAAGACAAACCACTCCACCCCCTGCTTTCTATATCCTGTTATGTCAATAAAGACATCTTCCAGAAGTATAACCCTCTAGGTCCTAGAGGTTACCCTTAATTTCAGGAAAGTTCTATGATAAGCCCATAAGGTATCTCCTAGAATCCAAAAGCATTCTAGCTCAGCATCCTTGTAGGAAACTTACAAATGTATGGTTCTCCCAGGAAAAAATTGGCTCTTTCTATCTAAGTGAACATAATGAAAACTGCAAGAAAAATCTCGGTAGAATGCAGAGTTGTTAAAAGCCTAAAAAAATCTGGGCTTAGGGTAAGAAAGGAAAAGCATCAGGAATTGGACAAAGAAAGAACTAGCCAGAATACAATAGAATGAAAGCCCAAAGGGAAATGCAAGGAAGCATTTCCGCTATCAAGTTGAAACAAGTTGTTCAAGATTCAAAGATCAAAACAACCCACATGCATTCGGGCGAGATGAGGACCACAGGCCAGTCTTCTCTGCTTCCGTTGCATCAGAATGTCTTTTGCCCCATCCTTTGGTTCAGTGATGCTCTGATCTCCGTAAAGCAAATAATTCTAGCAATAGATGCATTACAAATTCCTCGGCATATCTGTGTGCCCCACAATGATTCAGACAAGAAACTGTCACACTGTAGTCTGCAGGCCAAATCCAGCCTGATGACTGTTTTTGTAAATAAAATTTTAGTGGAATACAGTCACATGCATTCATTTTCCTATATCTATTGCTGCTTTCAAGCTACAGCAGCAGAGTTGCACAGCTCCAAAGAAAAGACATATTGAAGGAATTAGATATGGCCTGAGTTTGGAGTTCAAGGCAGAGAATAGTAAGATGTGAGACTAGTAAGGTACATAGAGCCTCAGAAGGCATAGTGAAAAGTTCGAATTTATGTGTAAAATCACAAGTGCTATCAGGATGCACGAATGGTTCATTTTGAATTTTCACACATTCTGGTCACATTAAGGAGAGTGCAAAGAAGGAATAATAATGATAGACGAAAGCATAGTTAAGAAGCCGTCGCAGACTGCGCCAGGCTGTGCAACAGAAGAAGAGCTGCGCTGCCCCAAGCCAACTCATGCCTTGGACTCTGCACCCTGGCTGCCTCAAACCACCAACTCCTTCCTGGCTCTGCATTTGAGATCCCCTCATCACAAGGATACAGGGTGCCAGCCAGTCACCTGACGCGATCATGACTGAGGCCAACACCCTGGGAGAGATGGTAAGCCAGAAGAGTCGGCAGCTTCCGGGAGAAATAACGGTTGGCCCCAGGAACAGCCCATGGCTGTTGTAAACTGCAAATACCACACGGAGTTTTACTCTGAAAGTAACTCCTCCACAACGGGATAGAGTTGGAGAAGAAATCCAGTCCGGCACCTTCCATATTGCCAGGCAGAGTTTAATTCGGTGCCATCCGGGGAAGAAGCTGATTGTGTGGGACTGAACCACAGTACTACCCTACAGTTCCACTGCCAGGAATTTTAGTGGTAACTTACCACAGTGAATGTGTGAGAGACAGCCGTGGGAGGTGGGTGTGGAGAGGGCGGGGGCTAGCCACAGATTTTGAGCTTCTCAGATCCTGAGAAGCTCCAGCTCAAGCAAGGTGACGCCACTGAGTCCAGCAGTCTGCCCGAGTACCCACCCCACTGCCTACACGCAGCGGAGACCAGTGGTCGGATCGCTTTCCCATTTACCAACACGAGCGGGGATGCGCCTTGGCTTGGGCCTTTGCCAAAGTCTGGGTTTTACAGAGATGCGCCTCTGGAGCAAGAAGGGCATCTCCCAGTCCCACAGGCTGTATAGCTGGGTGGAGAGGATGCTGACTTGCTAGATCTCAAGACTGCAGGCACTGGAAGGAAACCAGTTACTTGAAAATATAGAGAATTTTTTTTTTCTTGGATTGGAGCCATTTTTTTCCTTCTTCTTTGTTTGGTGTGTAGAAATTGTTTTATCCTTTTTTCTTTTTCATTTTTGTTTTGTTTTCTCTCTCTCTCTAATTTTTTTCCATTTTCCTTTTATAAATAAAGGGCAAAATAATAGGAAATAGGGAGATCTTTCTCAAATGGGAAAGGGATCAAGAGATGGATGGGGTGGGAATGAGGGATGAGAAAAAAGATGAAAAAAGAATTAAAATCTGTTATGTTCATGTACCAGTTCCCCACAGTGAATGTAATCGTTATGCAATTGCAAATATGCACCAATAAAAAATAAAACTGGAGCCTATTGCCATCACCCTTGTAAAAGAGGAAGCAATGGCAGTGGTGGTAGAAAGAAGCAGAAGGATCTGTGTAAAACCATGAACATTAGCCTGTGTGTTAGGCTTGCATGCAGTTTCAAGTAGTAGAAGCCCTTCAATGGCTCAGTCAAATACAGTTCTGCACCTCTACACACACACCCCTACAAAAGTCTGGGTACAGTTTGTGCAAAGTGTGTCTGGGAAAGAAAACCAAACAAAGACTATGTCCCCATAGCTTTATGGTCTACATCCTAGGCATGTGACTCTTCATGGTTGAAAAAGAGGCATTCTGTTTGCAGGCATTTCGTTTCTCTATTCAGGCAGGAACATGAGAAAGGGAGGAGGCAAAAAGCACATAGCAGCTCAGTCTGTTCATTTACATCAGGAAAACAGTAGCATTCCCAGAAGCTCTGAGACACTTCTATTCTTTTCCCAGAGATCATTAATGGTTACATGATAACCCCCAGAAGGGGAGTCTGGAAGGGTATTTTTATTGGTGCTTATTACCACACTTAAAAAATTTAGGATTTTGAGTAAGAAAGAAGGGAAGAATGGATGTTGAGCAGATAATGAGCAGTGTTTTCTCCAGAGATGATTGGATTTGGTGGCAAGAAGGAATCACAACTATTGCCCAGTTTCCTGATGAGGAAGGTATGCAAGATGCTATAGTCACTGGAAGAAGAAGAAGAAAGAAGAGGAAGAGAAGTAAAGGACTAAATAAAAATGGCAGTTCCACTTAAGAGAGGTAGAATACACAGTAACTATGGGACAATCATTAATAATGAGAGTCTGAAAACAAGGACAGAAGTCTGAACCAAAGACATACGGAGGAAAGCACTACATGTCTGGTTCAAATATCTCTGAGCTTTCTGCTCTGATGACCCTAATACCCTTCAAAATCCATAATCTTTTAAAACACTGCGGTTTATGGCTAGTGCTCCAGTGGTTACCTCCAAAGCCAAACAAGCTTTTTAATTATCCCTGATTTTATTTTGTGTTCACCAGAATGCAAAGAAAGTATCATTTGCCTAGCATCGAGACCAACGATTTTTATTTTATTTTCTAAAAATAAGATATTTCCCTTGTTTTATTTGTCTTTTCAAGGTCGTTCAGGGCAGGAAAACGGCAAACTGAAAATTACTGAGCACTTTCACCACAGACTAATGATGGGAGATAGTCAGCACTAAGGAAGCAACCTCCTTCATTGAGGTTGATGTCAGGTGTCATTGGTCATCCTTTGTATGCCAGTGTCTGTATTCTGCTTGTGGCTATTCCAATTAAATACTAGGATGAGAGTAAATTAATTTAATTTGCTCATTGGTTTGGATATTTATAGGACTGTTCCTCCTGACAGTGGAGCAGATACAGACTGGGGATTTAGCTCAGTGGTTAGAGTGCTTGCCTTGCAAGCACAAGGCCCTGAGTTCGATCCCCATCACCAAAACACAAACAAACAAAAAATAGAGCAGATACAACATCTCTCCCAGTAATCTAATCTTTGCTAATTGGAAGGGTTCTTCTTAAAACAAAGCTCCTTGTAGGAAATTCAGAATGAACAAAACATAAAATGAGCTGCAAGAGGACTGCTCCACAACAGGAACTATGATGATATTCCACAGTGAAGTTTTGGGAGAGCAAGCTACATCTGCAGAAGATTACCAGCATAGTGAACATAAGGCTTCTGTGAAAACCAGATCAAAAATAAAGGTTATTTAACCACACCAGTGTGCAGAGGAATGGAAGTATCTTTCAAAAATATATAAGACTACATTTTTTATTGTAATCACTGAATCATTTCAAATTATCAAGGGTTAGCCTCCATAATTTTATGTTAATCATTGTGAACATAAATAAATGCCAGAAAAGTTTTAAACATAGCTGGAAATACACTCAATTTTTTTTGTCTAGTCTCTGTTTCCTTATGTTAATCTTTTAAGCACTTCTCATGCTAATTGTCAGATCATGACCTCCTAGCCTTCAGATTTTAGTTGTAGACGCACTTGCTCAGATTAAGAAGGAAGAGAATGGAAGCGGTGAATGCTATGATAGTCAGCTTCCTGTGATCATCCTAAAGAGCTGAGCTAAATCAACTTTAGAAAAGAAAGGTGCACACTGGCTCATGGTTTCAGAGGTTTCAGTTCATGGCCCTGTCACTTTTGGACCAATGGGCAGGCAGTACGTCATGGTGGGAACAGTACCAGAGAAAGATGCTCACCTCATGGTGGCAAGGAAGTGAAGAGAGAGACAGAGGAAGTGGCTGTGGCTCCAATGTCCCCTTCATGGACATGCCCTAAGTGAGCTGACTTCCTCCCAACGGGCCAAACCTCCTAAGAGCACCATAAGCTGATGACCAAGCTTTCAATACATGGATTTTTTGAGGGACACTTGCTCAAACTACAGAAAATACTAGCCATCAAGTATCTCTGGCTTTCCATCTTCATGATCATTTGTAATAAATATGTGAGCCCTCCATGACTGGTTCTGGACAATGTAGTATGGAGAGCAGGAGAATCACACATTAGTTCTGAGCCAGTGTGAGTATCCTGCATTCTGTTTACCTGGAGCAGTTTCTGAAAGCATTCAAGGCACAAGACCTCTAAGTGACCAAGATCCAAATTCCACAACAGAAATATATCCAGAATGAGAAAGATTTTTCTTTTTCTTTTAAGACACTAAAGTTTAGTTTGGGGTTACTTATTACTACACCATGATTTGATCTATGTCCACAAATACACACAGCCACTTTTTGTGATGTACTCCTGCATTGTCCCAATATTTCTTTGTGTGTTTTGTAAAAGGGACTTTAAAAACCTAGGGCGAAAACCCACAGACTGGGAAAAAATTTTTGCTAGCTATCCATCAGACAAAGGTCTAACATCTAGAATATACAAAGAACTCAAAAAAATTAAACCTCCTAAATTTAAAGACCCAATCCAAAAATGGGCAACTGAAATGAATAAACATTTCTCAGAAGAAGAAATAAAAATGGCAAATAAATATGTGAAGAAATG
>PVJO010006300.1:0-88952 GCA_004026905.1 Hystrix cristata | reverse complement strand
TGTTCTGCTGGGTGCCTACCTCATTCCGTCCCAGCCCAACAGTCTCCCTCAGTGACATTTGGCTAATCCTATTCCAGAGAGCACTGCGGATTCAGTTCCTTTCTGTGAAACAATTTACCTTCTGTTTTGCCTGGTTTGTGACTATTCTTCCTTAATATTTATGTCTTTTTTGTCTTTGCCTGAAAGACATTTTCTTGGATGAATTCCTCAGTTAAATCTGACCGTCTTTCAATCTCTCAGTAATATGCACTTCTTCACATCCCTATCATAGCTCCCTTCAATTTTAAGCATGCGGGAGTTTTCTTAATATTTATCTCCTGTCCTTCACAAGAGGGTGAGTGCTTTGAGACAGAGAAGAGTAGCATCTACATTTATTCTACATTGTATCACCAGTGCGCAATAGGCCAAAATTCTAAATTCAAAAGAGAGAGATAGTTAATTCAAAGATATTAGAGGACTATTTGTAGTAGGGGCTAGATATGTATAGATATAGATGTATATATGTTATAATTAAATATATGTCATATGTTTCTTTGCCCTGAGTGAGCCTACAACCTTGTTTGGAAAGTAAGACTTGTGTATATGAAAGATTAATTAAAATCACAATTGAATACACAGCACAAATTAATCATATAGTAATACTAGCATAAAGAGATTTTTTAAGTATATAAATTGTTAATATATATCTACTCACTTTAGAAGAGCCAACAGACAAAACACTAAATTGAATTTCTCCTACCTCATTATAGATGCAATATCAAAGTATTAAGAGGAGAACAATGCACATGTTCTCTATGACACCAAAACTAAACTTTACAATTTTCCAGAAAATTAAACATAGAGTAGAGCAAAAGCATAAATTTGCTTGTTCATCACAGGATTTCATACATCTGACCCACAGCAGAATTCTAATATTTTATTTTAATTGTGTTTATTTTGATGGTTAAGGGTATTTAAAGTAGGAGAATGACAAAATTTGGATTAAAAATAGGAAAAATATAGAAGACAATTTGAATCAGACAACACTTGAGAATTGGAAATCCCTAAGGACTTTCTTAAATCTAATTCATAGACTTTAATTTTTAGAGCAGCTTTTGGTTCACAAACAATTGAGCTGAACATACAGAGTTACAGGCCCTCTTCCCTCTGGCCTCGGTTTCTTCTATTGTTACCATCATGCTTTGGTGAGAAGCATTTGCTGCAATTCATTAACCAACAATGATACAGTCAATGGTTTATGACTGAGGTGACTCTGTACATTCCATCAGTTTTGCAAAATGTGATATGACATGCCTTGTTTATTACAATATGATACAGACTAATTTCCCTGCCTTAAAAACACTCTGTGCTTCACTAATTCATTCTTTCCCATTTTCTGTGCCAAAGTTCCTTGCAACCCCTGGACTTTTCACAATTTCATTTGTTCATTTAATAACATTTATAGAATATCATTCTCTTCAGATAGTGTAAGTTTTGAACCTACAGCTGCAAAAAGGAAGAGTTGGTCTATTCCCCATTGACTCATTTCTATGGAAGTGAGACAAGAAGAAATAATGAGCAATAAATGCACTAATTCAAAGAATTATAAAAATAAAAATGAAACAAAGGGAAAAATAAATGGAGAGGAGTTATTTTAGGAAGGAGCATCAGGAAAGCCCCTCAGAGGACGCATGATCTTTGAGATAAGGCTAAATGTCAGCAGGGAGCTTACTCTGCAAAGCACATCGGGAAGCCTGTTCCAGACATGACGACACAAACCCAGAAGCTCTCGTGTAGAAAAAGTCTGGGACTGTTCCAGAGCCAGAAAAACACTGTTGTGAAAAGGTAAGTATTTATCACTGCAATAGCGATAAGTGTTCTTAGCCCACAGATGTGGTCCCTACTAGATTTTCTGCTATAAAGGAAGCGAATATCCAAGCGTAGATGACTGATCCTAAGACTAGAGCTGCACACATATGTTGTCAAACCATCAGTCAAAAACACTACCAAAGGTTACCATGGACCTGTCAGAAAGATGCAGAAGTGTGAACAGGGACAACTAGACAAGTATGGGGCAATCTGAACAACAATAGAGATAATTAGCAAGTGAATTAAAAGCATCCAAATCTTTCAAGTGTGCAAGTTTATAAATGATAATGGGTAAAAATAACACTTTCAGAGGATTCTAGGAAATAAATTAATTACTGTGAAAATTAATGAATCAATTGAAGTAAGTGTTGTAAATAAAAGCAATGCACATGTAGCTAAAGTACAGTAAGTTTTGAAGAATGAGGGAAAAATTGTCAGAAGATAAACAGGAACTAGAACACATAAGGTCTTACAAGACATTGGGTCTTAGTTACTTTTGGTTGCGGAGACAAAATACCCAACACCTGTAAGTTAATAGAAAAAAAGTGGTTCACAGTAATGGAAGTTTCAGTCCATAGTCTGCTGGTTCTAAGGCAGGGTGGCATGGCAGAGGGGCATGGCTGAGGAGAAACAGTCCATGGCAGGGTAGATAGGAGGCAGCTAGCAGCAAGCAGCAGCTCTCTTTCTTTTTATCCCATCCAGGCTACAAACCTTTTGGGTGGTGACATGCACACCTAGGGTGGGGCTTCCACTATCCATACCCAGAATTATGCTAAATCAATTTAGTTATCACACACCCTTAATCCCAGTATTACATACCTTAATTCAGCACCACATACTCATGATCCAACAACCTCCCCAAAGCCCCACTGTATTAGTTACCTTTCTAGAGCCAACGGTTTGCAAGAGAACAGATTTAATACAGGACATTTACAAGTTACAACGTCCACCCACAAGCCAAATTCAGGAAGAGTGCCCAACGTCTATCCATCCACTGGAGACCCGAAAGATACAGTCAAGACCTGGGAGCCCACAGCAATGTCCCATGTTTGTCCATGTCTTCACCAAAAGGCTGAAGAAATTTTTACTGGAACCAGGATACGATGCTCGCAGCAGAGATGAAGACCAGAGCTCCCCAAAGTGAACAGCAGCCATCCTCGACGACAGCAAGGCCCTGAGCTCCTACTGCAATGAGAACAGCTGAGTCCCCTTTAGGAGAACCAGCCACGGCAGAGCTTCTCTTTTATGTTGTGTTGACGATAACTTTCAAGGGGATCCTCTATGCCCCAAATCATACCAATTCAGTCCATCTGGGTGCTCCTGCACAAAATGACCGTATCCTTCCACCACACCCACCTATGAGCACATGAGGCTTGGGGGGACAGCTAGATGCAAGCCATAACACATAGGAAGAAGTTTGTGGTACTGTCCAATGCAGTAGAAAACCAGGAAATATTTTGAGCTAGTTAGTGACATGATGAAGGAGAAAGTAAAAAAGGAGACAACAGTACTTTGTATTAGTAATAACTAAAAGGAGAAAATATGAAGACGAAGGAGAGAGGTCAATAGATGGATGTTGATGTTTTGTGAAGAGAACAGAGTATAAATATTATCTATCAATGGAGAATTAAATTTGATAAGGAAATGTAGCATGACTCTGTGCAGCACTGAATGACCAATGATTTTTGTATCAAGTCATCAAAGGACCGTGAGTCTTGACAAGATCGAAGACCTGTTAGAGTAGGAACACCTGATATATGAGTCAGAATAGAAAAATCTGATATTAAAAGCAGAGCAGAATAGTGAAAAATGCAGATTTCACAGCTGTTAGTGTTTACGATGAGGAAAAGTAGGAAGTGACCACGGGAGTGCTTAGCTGGTGTGGAGCAGATGTAGAAGTTATTGGTGCTAAGCATTTAAACCATCTGAAGGGGCAGAGACAGGCCACGTACCGTGTTTGCATAGGTGTGTGTGCAACCAAGGATGACACCAGTCATCACAGTATGTGACGTGACCAGTTGAATTTATCATGGCTGGAATTTGCTCAGATGGGCATGAGAGCTGTTTATACAAACAAGAATGAATTTCCAGTTAGGAGTTTAAGTGAATTGATTGAAAGGTAATTCCTGGGCAAACTGGGAAAAGATTATTATTAGGAAGTACACGAGGTTCAACCGCTCAACCTCAAATCTTCCGGACAGGGTGGGTGCCTTGGGACAATGTGTTGGCTAAGATTTCCTCAAATGATAATGCTCTTCATGTCTATTGTCAAGGAGGTATTTACACATTCATAGGTCTATACATCAGACAGTTATGTGTTTGGCCAGCTATTCTGCCTAACATTTTATTTGGAAATGACACCCAGACACTGAAGAACGAGAAAGGAAAATAGGACTCCTTAGTCTATTTATTCTGGTTTATTTAGAATAGTTTAGTCTTATGAGCCTTTTAAATATTGAATCAGGTACTGTGTCTTGGACTCATCCACAAAAATTATTATTGGTCACAAGAATGAAGTATTTTACTCAGCTTCTAAGTATTAAGAGTATTTGAGTGATTCTCCTCTAAGATTTAATTTGAATTCATTGTGGATTCAAGGGGTTTTATATCACTTAAATCCTTTTCATTAAGGATATTTTTATAAACCAGAATATTGTTGCTTTTGGGAAATAATTTGTGTACAATTATAATGGATGTATTTTCAGATGTTGTTGAGAAAATTGTGTCATTGTGTTAATAAGATCAAGTTCATGGAAATTGTTTAAATTTTCTAGATTCTTTTGAATTTGGGGCCTCATTTTTCTATCAATTCTTGGAGGAACATTGACATTTGCAATTATATTCTTGAATATATTAATTTCTTATTGTAGTGTTACCAGTTTTTGCTTCACATATTTTGAAACCATTGGGTACGTTCATGTGTAGAAATACTGTTCTTGACAGAGTGATTCTTGGCTTCATGTGATGAGCTCTTTTACCCTGTATGCTAATTATGTATTGCTGCATAGCAAATTAACAAAATGCTTAGGGACTTAACACAAATGTATTTTCTATTCTATAGATTAAAGGCTTGACAAGGTTTTCCCTGGGTTATACTTCACCTTTAAATGCCTTGTGCTCCATTTTGGAGCGCCCATAGCAATGGAACATAAAAAGTGTTTGTCTTCAAATTCTTGTTGTTTGAATTTTTCTAGGTTACATATATAAATTTCATGCAAAAATTCAAAAATTTACAATCTTCTGGGTAAATGGGCAAAGGTGGTTGGGAGGGCTGTGTTCCTCTCTGGAGGCGCCAGGTAAGAACTGGCTTCTTTTCCTCCTCTAACTTCTAGATGCAGCCTACGTTGTTTAGCCCGTGGGCAGCTTCATATTTTCAAAGTCAACAGCATTTCACCCTTCTCTCCATTTTCCACACCCACTCTTCCCTCCAGCACACTCTCTGCCTAGAGCCCACGGGGTTGTACTTGTCATACAGAGTGTGCAGGATAACTGTCCATTTTAAGCTTCTTAGTAACACTGCAAAGTTCCTTTTCCCCTGAAAGATAACATTTTCACAATTTCCTGGGAGTCAGACATGGACATATGTAGGGGAGGCCAGCACGATTATGCCTACCACACCCGTGGCGATATTTATGGCTCTAAAATTTAATTTGCTTAAAGTTAGTATAGGCACCTCAGCTTTTTCCTGCTTGGCATTAACATGGCATATCTTTTAAAGTTCAATTTATTTGTGTATTTAGATTTAAGCTTTATTCCATAGGCAACAAATAATTCATTCTTTCTTATGCCATCTGACAATCTTTGCTTTTTAATGGTTGTATCCTGAACACTTACATTTAATATGATATTTTTATACAGCTGGTTTAAATCTGATAGCTGGTATTTTTTATATTTGTTCCTCTATTTTTCATTCTGCTCATTCTTTTCAATTGAGTATTTTTCTTCATTTTGTTTTTTCCTTAGTCAAAACTAATTTTGTTGTTTTACTAGATGCTTCAAAACTGACAGATATACCTTTCAATTATCACGGTCTGCTTTTTTTATATCACTTTGCATACGGTTTGAGAATACTTACAATAGTAATTTTCATTCCTTCTCAATATTTGTGATTTTTATATATATATATATTACATAAGCTCTAAGCCTAACACCACACTGTTATCTTTTTATTTTTGTATTTTAAAACAACTATATAAGAACAAAATTTACATATTTACTCATGTGCTTGATATTTCCATTGTTCTTATTCTTTACACAGATTCACATTTCGTTTCCATGTCCTTTTCCTTCTACCTCAAAATTTTTCTTTAAAACTTCTTGTGCAGATTTGTCTGAAGTGATCAAGTCTCTTACCATTAGATGTCCAGAAAGATTTTCACCTGTAGTTTTGTAAGGTATTATCCTCATTTTAAAATTCCCATTAATGTTTGTCTTCTAGTACTTTAAAGTTGTTATTCCACTGCCTCATCCTTGTCCTATTTCCAGTAAGAAATGAGACTGATATCTTAAATCTGACTCTGTTCCCTCTGATCATGAAGTTTTCCTTTTTTGTTTGTTTGTTTGTTTTGTTTTGTTTTTAAATCTAGATCCTTTTAAATTTGTTTCTTCATCTCCTGCTTTGGTTTAACATGCTTGGTGTGGTTTGTTTCTTTTGGTCTGTTTACTTGGAATTTACAGTAAGTGTAAGTTTATAAGCCTTATCAAATCTGGAAAAATGCTTTTTACCATTTAATTTTTTTATTATTCCATTTTCTATATTCACTCTTATCTGGTTAGTATTGCTAAGTCGTCACTTTTTTTGTGGTATGTCTAATATACAATTAATCTCATGCAGTGTATTTTTCATTTCAAATATTGCAATTCTTGTCCTTTAAAGTACCATTTATATCTTTATATGCATTTCATTTTTCTGCTTAGTTTTAATATATAATAGAATTATACTATTTTTCAACAGCTTTGTTCTCTCATCCTGAAACCACAGTAGTTCTAGGTTGGTTTGAAACGTCTCATTTGTCTCCTCATTCTATTTTCTGCTTCTCTGCATGCCTGGCAATTTTGATTGGCTACCAGATGCTGTGATTTTTTACCTTTTTTTGTGTGTGTGCAACATATTTTCGTATTTCTATAAATTCTTGAGCTTTGTTCTGATACGCATTTGAGTTATTAGGAACAGTTTGATCTTTTCAAAAATTGCTCTTGAGCTTTGTAAGGCACGAACAGAACAGCATTAAGACTAGAAAGATACTCCAGACTTAGGAGGAAAGACTCTTCTGAATTAAATATCCACCACACCAGGAATTACAATGCTGTTCAGCAGAGAACGAACACTACTTTGGGCCCCGTGTGCGCACCGAACACTGCTTCCTCTAATTCTTTGAATGACTCTTTCTCTGAGTAATTTCCTTACATACAGGTCTAAGAACTCTGTTAAAACCCACAGAGGACCCTGTGAAGACCACTAGAGAGCTTCCTATGTGTTTTCTCTCCCCTCTCAGTCTGCACATATATTCTCAGGCCACCTTGGTGTCCCAGTCTCTCAGTAACATCTTGTCAGCTCTAGAAGAATTGCAATGCTTCCTAAGGCTCCTCACTCTAGCATTGTCTCAAAACTCCTGTAATTAGGAAATTCTAGAGTTACCCTCTGCTGTCTCCCATTTATCAAGAATTACAGTCAGTCATGACCTCCTATCCAGTACCTTGAGAACTGCTATTTTATATTATGATGTATTTCTTTCACATAGGGAATTGGTGCTCTGAAAGTGGAAATACCAATTCTGCCCTAGTTACTCTTTCTAACCAGAAATGGAAGTGTCATTAATTTGTTTTTGTTTTTAATGAAAATGTTCTTAAATCAACTCATCTCCAATCCTTCTTCATATTTTGTGAGTTTGAAGCAAGATTGGAAAATTAAGAGAGAATTCTGTTATACTTTTTGAAAAAAATCTATAGCACATGAAATAAAATATTACATAAATATGTTATTAAAAAGTCTACATAACAAGAAAGATGTGTTGTATACAGTACAGTATACCCAGGTAGAGGCATTTTTTTAAGAGAACTCATCTTTCAAAGTTGCTAGGTTGGGCTAGTGCATCCTGTTACACATTGTCAAGTTTCAAATATCATTCTTCCTTTTCCTTAAAATTCTTGTGGCACTTTTGTTGCTTAACAGCAAAAGCTATCTTTCTCCCTTGACTGTGAAACCCAAGGCCCTCGCTCACTAAGAACCCAAGAACCTGCCCATTTTAATCCACCTTACTGTCCTAAGAACATCAATAGTGGCAAGTCGGGCACAATCTAGTCTAGTAATTTCCAAGCCTCTATGTCTTTCCTCGCCTTTCCTTCACTCTGTCTCAGCCTCGCCATCATACTCTTGATGTTATCAATGTCAGAAACTGCAACACCTCCAAAATCTTAAGCACCCCAATTCCCATTACATTTTTGACCTACATATAGCTAACTTTTCCATTATCAACTTCTACGAGCCTTTGCTTTATCCAGTTAATATTCTCCTATCTATTATAACAATCCCTCACAATATTTTTACTTCTACTGATTTTTTTTTTTCTCCAATAGGAAAGACTTGGCAACACCACTGTCAGATGAGTTTATTATTTTGAATCTCCACATTTGCAGTCGTGAACCTGGATAGTGATGTGGAAATTCATGTACAAGAAAAGTACAGGTCAAAGTAACCTTTGGAGCATATTCTCAAGATTGTCCTTATACTTCTCAACAAAGCTCCATATTTCTGTAGTAATCATTTTCTTGGTTTCTCCATAGAAACTATTTTACATCTTATCTCAGACCATCCGATTTCTCTCTTAATTTCATTGCTTTTCAACACTTCTCAGTTTTCTCATACTAGTTACAGAAATTTTGTAAGAAAATATTTATCTGCTGTCTTAGTGCTTTTATATACACTGTCACCAAATTTTCACACCTCATTTACCCCTTCAGACCCATTCCATCTCTATTTTACTAAAATGCTCCTTCAAGATCATCAAGCATGTATGGTACTTATATGTATCCCAGTGCTTGGGAAGCCGAGGCAGGAAGACCGAGAGTCGCAGGCCAGCCTGCACTACAATAGCAAGACACTATCTCAACCAGACCAAACTGAACAAAACCGAGCAAAACAAGACAAAAAGTTCACCGACTACTTCTGTTTCCATACCATATATTTTTATTTCCTTATTTCTCCCTCATTTTCAACGATAGTGATCTATCTCACACACCCTTAAATTTGTATTTTCCCCTCTCTGGCTTTACCTGTAATCCTCTCTTTTTTTCCTCCTATTTTATGTATGATATAAATAATGATATCAGATTTTTTCCTAATTGTTTATTTTGGTTTCTTTTATATTTCTTTGCATAACTTTCATATCCCTGATCTTAAACCTCATTTTCTCATACTATTTGTAAACTCCACTTGTCCCAGTACACACACAAAATGTGGCTTTCATTATAATAGTAAACAATTCTGAGTCATCTTTGATATTCTGATACTCATTCTCTCTTACTTCCCAAAACCCATTTATTTGCAATACTATAGATTAAATGGTAGATTAAAACCTATAATGCCACATGCCTCACTTCACTGTTTTATAAAACGAAGTATTGCAGCTTTATGATTAAGAATCTAGACTGTGACATCAGCCTTCCCAAGTGCCTCTTCTGTCCTATCAGCAGGGTGTTGACTGTAGCAATTGACAACCTCTCAAAGCTTTGTCTTTTTATTGTATATTATGTTTGTATCAGCACAGTTCATAATAGCTTGGAAGTCATCTATATGTTCATCAATAGATGGATGGATAAAGAAAGCGTGGTATTTATACATGGCAGATTACTACTTGCCACAAAGAAGGATAAACCTGAGTCATTTGTGGGAAAACAGATGCACCATAAGACTAAATGTTTAACTTTTTATTTAATAATTTTATTACTACATTTTTGACGTACTTGATTACATTTATCACAGAGAGTTGATACATGTACATAACATATGTCAGTTCTTTTTTTGGCCTCTCCCCCTCCTAATACCTCCCTGTTCCTTCCAACTCTTGGTCCTCCTCCCATTTACAAAAGCTCAATTTTCATTTTCTTCCTTCAATTTTTCCCTCCCCTTTTCTTCCCCTCTCTTGCTTTCCCTCCATCTCTTGTTCCTCTTCCTGTTTGAAAAAGATGTCTCTATTCCCTATTACTTTTTATTTTGCTCTTCATTTATACATTGGATTTCTTACATAAAAGAAACCATTGTCAAGTGAAACAAATCAGACGTATAAGCTTAAATATCTTATGGGTTCTCATATGTGAGAAACTCAAAATATAAGTGAAGAGAGAAATAAAAGACAGGTAATAGGACATAGGGAGCCAGATCTTTTGCAAAAGGGAAGGGGACCAAGAAATGGCGAGGACAAAGGGAGAGGAAGGGGATGAAAAGAGGGATTAACATGTGCTATGTGCATGTACCAACTCCTCACGAGCAATGTTATCATTAGCTACTACAAATATGTACTAATAAAAAGAAAAAATAAAAATAAAAAAAAAAAGAAGAAGAAGGAAGGAAGGAAGGAAGGAAACATGGTATCTGGAACTCAGCAAGCTTTCCTTAAAGGTTGGCTGCTGCTGCGGCTCCTGTGGAGTCTAGCTGCCTCTGCCGAATCCTCCTACAGCTGGAGGTTTGGGGCGCCGGTGGTGCTGTTAGCCCGGGCCGGGCCGCAGGACCTGGGGGCCCTGCTGGGAGGAGCTCGGGTCCCACCGAGCCCGCCCTCCTTTCTGGCAGGAGGTCTGCCCAATTGCTCTGAGCTTTTCTTCCACTGCAGCCCACCCAGCGGGGAGGGGGCCCTGAGCTCAGAGGCCCGGTGAGCTCTGCCGTGTAGCTCACGCAGCCTCTACAGCCATCGCCTTCATGCCGTTGGCATGTTCATTCCACGCCGAGGCGACCGCCCCAGTTAACATCACTCCCGGATTTTGACTCATCTGCTATAGCGTCACTTAGTGGGTTTTTGCCTTTGTACTTTTGGCCCTTCTCTAGCCATTATCTAGTCCGCAGCTGGGATAATCTTTTGAAAATGTAAATTTGAACCATATTATTCCCCTAAATGAAAATCCCCAATGACACTGCTTTGCACTTTGATTGGACTAGATAGAATGTTTACTGGTCCCCCATCTCGCCCCATTTCTGCTCTTCAGCATGCCGCAAACCCCCTTACCAAAAACCATTTTCCTAAGCTGCACCACGCTCTTTCTCCTGCCATAATCCACACTGCTCCGTGCCTCATTCCTCCCTCCCTGATACCTACTTTATCTACAATGGGTTGTTTTCAATTTAATTGTTTCCTGTGAAATGTAGGTTACTTGAGGTTTCCAGAGAAAACACTTCCCTGACACTCAATCTGAGACATGGCCGTTTGTTATTAACACACACACACACACAAATTTCCATTCCTTCCTGGTCCACATCATGCTTTCTAATTATACACTTACCTATGTTTTACCCATGTTCCATATCGCTCCATGTAGTCAGGGCCTGTGACTTTTTCTTTTTCTTTTCTTTTTCTTTTTTTTTTCTTTGGCCACTTTATACTCAGAGACTTCCATAGAACATTGTAAATAGTGGAAGCCTTATAAAATAACTGTTGAATAAATAAATGAAAAACACTGAAATAATTAACTGAGAAAGTGTGGATTTAGGGTGAGCATTAACAAGTAAAAACAAAGGCTGTATATTTTGAAGGTGTGCATAATATATAGTTAGTAAGCTCTCATTTAATGCCTGCTTGCTGCCAGGCAATGTACATTGATTAATGCATATTCCTCATAACAAATCTGTAATGTGAGCACAATTATATCTATCTGGAGAAAATGTACTCAGACTAAGGAACACACCAAATTAAACAACTTGTAAACAATATCTAAACCTATATGGTTCTAGAATACACCCGTTGTACCACAGTGTTACTATTAATGGAGATTAGACATAATGTATTTGAAGATTCTAATTTCTCCAATGAGAAGCTGAAGTCCAGAGAGACAAAGTGTCTTACAGAAAGTCATGTGATTAATAAGAGACAAGTCTTCTCAATTTCCAATCTGCTTTTATCTCTTCTATGCTGGAACACAAACAGCACTTAAAACAATAGTCGATCATTTCAGAAAATCTTAATAACTTATCTTGTGTAAGCAGGAGGCCCACAAACAATTTACACTATTGTTAAAAAGCTTTTTTCCTTCCTTAGAGGGATTATGCCTGTTCAGTGTTTTGGATTCTTAAAAGGTGTTATATTAGCCTTTGTGACTTGACACGTTTGAAGTACAAATATAATATTATCCAAGCTTATTGCAAGAAATATGTGTTCTAATTAATGTTACTCTTCGCGTCCTTCAGATTTTCTTCTCATCAAATTCTTTTATCAAGCAGAAAAATATATTATTAAATAAATATTTTTAGATGTGCATACTTTGATTCATCTGTAAATCTAAAAACTATTCCAAACTCAGGATGAAAGAAAAAAGCAAGATTGTTACTGAAAGCTATCTAACCAGTACCTATCAATATTCTGTACATGTTCATGGCATGTTTGTACTGTTCTGAGAAGGTTATCTCTATAATGTACAGTATTACTGGTCAGTTGTTGTCAAAGCATTTTGGAAGAAAAGGTAGTCAGGATATTCAAAACAATGTTACCAGGAATAATAGTAAGAAATATATAACATTTATTAAGTAAATAATTGTGGAAAGTACTGTGTTCTGATCATTGTCTTGTGTTCTATTGCATTTACCCTTCACAATAACATAGTACTTCAAGTCTTTGCTATTGTTTTTCATTGATAAGGAAATCACACTTCAGCGACTTTAATTCATATCTATGACTTCCCATTGGATAATGAAAAAGTCAACATTCTGACTTAGGTCTTTCTGATGCTCAAGCCCATGAACTTGGTTATACAAGAAAACTGAACTGCAATAATGCCTTCAAAAAGGAGCATGTTCTTAAAAACTGTTAGAATATGCTTTAGAGATTCATCTTTCTTTCTTTCTCTTTTTTTATCTTTTTTTTTTTTTTGGTAGGGTTGGTTATAGAACCCAGGTTATTCACACTGAGTTTCACCCTTAGCCCCTTTTTACTTTTTATTTTAAAACCGGAATTTCACTGAGTGAGTGACTAAGTTGTTAGGTTTGAACTTGGGATCCTCCTGCCTCAGTCTCCTAGAGAGCTGAGATTACCCATGTGTGCTATCATATCTGGTCTAGTGTTTCTTAAAGGGTTGAGAGTCACTGACCTCTACCAATATCTTTTTGAATGCTTAGAAGTAAAAATAACATGAGTTATATGAGTTATATGAGTCCCTCCCAAATCCAATACGCACATCGCATTTTGCATATTATTTTACAGTCTTAATAAAAAAACATATCATCATACTTTGCTTGAGTTACAGTCGCTGAAGGGGCTGGAAGGAGAATGCTTCAAAGAGAGAGCTATAGAGGGACGGGGAGGAGGATGCCTTTGTTTAATTGAAAGCAATTCAGTATGATTGAAGCTTATGATGTGAAGGAGTATTTATGAAATTCGCTCACTGGATAACCTTTGCCAAAACATTATCATTTCTTCTTAGGGATGCTTATCATTCAATTTCTTCATCTGTGAAGTAATTCTTATATTGAAATAATAAATGTTACACTATAAGGTTGAGGTGAGAACTGCGTGTTTCAAACATTCTATTTTTTTTGGCAGGAACTTAATAAATAGTGGTTATAGGGCTGTAAAAATAGGCGCATGGAAGGGCAGGGTAAAACACAGACCTCAGAGGTAAGAGTCAGGAAGGCAGTAAGGGAACAAGGGAATGCTGTCATAGTAGGAATTTTAAATTAATGCTATGATTCTTATTTTTAAAAAAGAAGATTAAAACTATATGAAAAAATATAGTGAAAACAAGTGTATGATCCTATTTATGTTGTAGATAAATTATTTCAATTATTATTCATCAGACTTCGGACAAATCCAATAACTCAGAGAGATAGAAACCAGGGAAACAATATGTGCAAACCACTTTAATAATCCAAACATGAAACTGTTAGGGCCAAAAATTTGAAGTTCTAAAAATATAAATGAGAGAAGTTACTTTCTTTAGTATTTTGTAGGGAAAAGTAATAGCTCATGGTGAACAATTGGATATGTATGAAAAAGAAGTAGAATTAGGTAAATACAAGTGTATGGATCACGTAGGGTTCATTAAAATGTCATTTAAATAATGAGGGTGAGGAGGTTGGTAGCTGAATATACTATAGGAGGTGGGTTCTGGTTGCAAGAGGTGGATCTTTGGGGGTCCATGCCTTTGCTTGTGTATCCCTCGCTGTGGTACTCTTCCCCCGCTCTGTGCTTCTGTGCCCATAAAGTGACTATCTTTCCTCTGTCACACCCTTCTGCCATGATGTTTGTGTCACGCAGCCAGCTGACCGTGGACTCAAGCCTTTGAAACTATCAGCCAACGTAAGTCTTTTCTCCTTTGAGTTGTGTACATTGGATATTTTGACCCGGCAAGGAAAAGGTTGACTAATAGAGTGTTAAAAACAGGAAGTAATATAAAGTACATGTCTTTGTTTTGCTCTATGGTGTGGGAAACACCTGTAATCCTTTGAACATCTTGACACAGGAAAATGACTCTGTGAAATATAGAGTCAATCCCGTCATTTCTTTTATAAAATATTCATGAATCATAATCTCTTTTAATAAGGAAGTTTTTCTTAGAACAAAAGAAATGCAGTTAATTTTAAAACTTAATGTCAAAAATTCTGGGACATATATTATACAATGTTTATGCTGAAGGAAGATAATGTCACTATCCAGGGCCCTAGAGACTGACAAACTGAAGGATTTGAGAATTTATAGTTTCTCAAATATATAGAGTTAGAGTTCCTGTTGATGAATTGAGGTAAGGCTTGTAATTTTTCTTTACTCTTATTCTAATCAATTAAATCATTGTGTTGTAACAGAAAACTGAATCTAAACCAAGGGAGAGGTGAAATTTATACATTCCCATCATACATGATGTAGGATAGGACTGAGGATGGCTTTGGTATTGGCTTAATTCAGACTTGGCTCTGCTTCTACTGAATCCCTGCCATTCCAAGAAACTAGTGTGCTCCCCAGATTGTGCCACACTCACCCTGTCAATAAACCTTCCGGAACTAGAGAGTTTGATTTACTTGTAGAAAATCGATTCTCCTCAGCTTTGTTTGGCTTCACTGGGAGACGTACCTCTTTTTGAAGCAAAGATATAATGTGCTGATTAGCTTTTCCCAAGTCACATGATTTGAACTCTGGTGCCCAGAAATGGGACCAACTTCTCCCAAAACAGAAACTAGGGTTGGGCTGTCTGTGATGTTTTATGCAACAAAATTGAAGACTACTGATAAATGATAAATGCAGAGGATGTTGATACTGAGCTATAAAGTGATTGCATGTCTGCTGCAATATGAGCAGCTTGGAACTGTTCCTGGTACGTATCAAACACCCATATAAAAGTTTACTGAAACAGTGAATCTTAGAAGATTGGAATTCTACCTCAACAGAATTTCTGCAGTTCCTACGATACATAGCAATAACTTTGCAAACACGAAGAATTTTTTGTTTAAAAAGGTAATTCACTAAAGCTAGTATATAAGTGGTTGATAAAACAGAAAAGTTGGAAAGTGTAAATTGGCACAATTTATATACAAAATTGGAAGTTATGGAAAGATACTGCTGACTGTTGATGGTGGAATGGAAAGATCGCAAGTGTCCTGACAAAATGAAATCATTATAGCACTTCTTTTCCTGTGCCTTTTGTCAGTGTAAATCAAGAGCCTCAGTAGTGCATAATGGAAACAATTGAAACTTCAAACACTAGTTAAATGTATTAAGATACAGTGCAGTGATGTTTAACACTATGGAATTAGCCCAATGACTTTTAAAGATTAAATTGACAACTGAGAGAGTACTTAAAATAAAAGTGCAGCAAAATTCTAGAGAATATTTTATACATACCCCTATATGTGTAAATAGCCTCTATACCACATGTGTAAAAGCCCTATATGTGGTTATATTTGTCCATATTTTATACAAGCATGAAGTGCTCAAAATTTTAATTACATCTATTTAAAGTCATTGACAAATTTCTACACCATAGCGTATTATTCAAATATCCTCAAAGAAACATAATTCACTTTTATAACTACAAAATCTTTTATTTGTTACATCCTTTGCTAGTATTAGCAACCTAATATACATGCTAGCCTTCTCTATGTCTTTAAAATCATCCTCAATCTTGTTTCTTCGTTGGCTGTAAACATCTCATACACTCTCCTGAATTTTTCCCAAGTCATCTTTCTAAAACTTCCATACTTTGAAATACTCACTCTCTGGCACCATTTCAGTTAATCTCTGTAACACTGCATAAAATGTTATTCACAACTAACTTGGGTGAACTATCGAGTTTCACTTATTGCTCGAGTATACTTTTCGCAGTGACACCCTTAGTGATCCACCTTACTCAAGCCACACCTTCTCTCAGCATCATCACATTCACTACTGAATTCTACAGTGGATGAATCTACTGATGAATATAATCTCCCCTCATCCCTGCCAGCTAATCGTGTTCCATGCACATGAGATTTTGAGGTACATTTTAGATGTAAACCATAACATTCTGCCTCTGGCCCACACAAGACTAATGTCATTTCATTGTACAAAACACATTCAACCCTTCTCTAAGAGTACCCAAAGTTTTAACATTTCCAGCCTTGCTGCAAAGTTAAAGTCCAAAGCTTCCTCTGAGACTCAAGGCAAATTCTTAGCTATGAGTCCATAGAAAAAATAAAAAGGAAAGTTAAATACTTCCAAAATACAATGGCACAGGGTGAACAGTCCCATTCCAAAAGGGAGAAATACGATGATAGAAAGGAATGGTATGAAAACAGGAACAACATCCAGCAGAGCAAACATTAAATAATGCCTATCCAGTGCCTATGGGAAACCTTGGGCAGACGAGGAAATCCAATGGATTTGGATATTCTTTCCCCTACAGCTTTGCTGATTGCATCTCTCATAGCTTCTCTCTTGGGGTAGCTTTGATCACTTCCTATGGTTTGCCTCAGAAGTTCCACATTCCCAAGCAGGGTGTTGTGAGACATGCTGGGACATGCCTGTAAACCCAGCACTCAGAAGACTAAGGCAGGAGGATTGCCATTAGTTCAAGGTCATCTGGGCTACATCATGAGAATTTGGCTCACAAACAAAGAAGAATAAGGAGGAGAAGAAAAAGAAGAACAGGAGGAGGAAGAGGAAAAAGAAAAAGAGGAAGAGGAGGAAAAGGAAGAGGAGCAGGAGGAAGAAGAAGAAGAAAAAGAAGGAGAAGAGGAAGAAGAAATAGAAGAGGAGGAGGAAGAAGAGGAAGAAGAAGAAGAAGAAGAAGAAAAGGAATAAGAAAAGGAAGAAGAAAAAGAGGAAGAAAGAGAAGAAGAAGGAAGAGGAGGAGGAGAGGGAGGAGGAGGGGAGGGGGAGAGATTCAATTTTCCTGACTCCTCCAAATGTTTGATTTCAGTTTCAAAGCTTCATGCATTGCTTTCTGAGAGGTACACTGCCTGGCCTACAGGCGTTCTTTTGAAATTGGAAGCCTTGTGACCCAATGGCTCTTACATTCTTCATGCATACCTCTAAAATTAGCACCACATAGATGATGGCAAGTTCTGCCACCAGCTCAAGCAGTAGCCTGACCCACTTGGACTATGGCTACAGGAGCCTCTGAGTGCCCAGATGGCTGAAAACTATGAAATGAATCCTGGAAAACCAATTATTTTAGTGCTAATCTTTACAACTATGGTTTTCTTTACCCCAGGTTTGCGGGTACTTCCCTTCTGTCAAAACTGCAAACTTTTCACATCACTTAGCTTTGCCATTTGCTCCTGATTGTCATTAGAGAACTGTCCCAAAGGAAAAAACAGTACACATCCCACAGCCTGAACATTGGGCTGTCTTGAACTTTTCTCTGTCAGCCCACCATCCTTATTTCCAGTCTTCTCCAAAAACTCAAGACATTTGAAAAATGAAGATAAAACTTCTGCCAGGTTGTAGTACACATAGCCTAGTCTAGCCCAACTGCCAATGGAATTCTTATTCCCCACTGAAATCTCCTGAATTTGTATTTTACTTTCTTCATTTCTGTCAGCTTCATAGTTGGGACCAAAATCTCCTGTCAAGTTCTACTTACACCATTTTAGGATTTCTACAATTGATATCTTCAAATCTTTTCAAAGCCCTCCTACAAAGCAATTCCAAAGGCTTCTAAATCACACGGTCAGGTACAGCAAGAGCAACAACTCCCTTTCTCTAATACCAAAGTATGTATTAGTCACTTTCCTGGCACTATGAAAAAATAGCCAGTACCTACAACTTAAAGGAGGAAAAGTTTATTCTGGATCAGGGTTTAAGTCCATGGTCTGCTGGTTCTAAGGCAGAAACAGGTTGGCAGAGAGGTATAGTGGAGAAAAGGGTATTCAACCAATGGCAGCCAGGAAGCAAAAAGAGAAGGGAGCAGCTCAGGACAAGACTATGCCATTCCAAGTCACCCCCAGTGACACACCTCCAAACAGGTCCTGCTTTCTAGCAGTATATTCAGCTGCTGAGCTCGAGAATCCACTGATATGTAAAGCAGCCCTACGATCCCATCACCTACACTCATGAGAATTTGGGAATACATTTAAATCTAAGCCCCTAACAATGGCTGTAGTGCTCATGCAAGACCAAACATGTTTGCAAGTCACACAATTTTCTGACCCTGGGGACTGATTTATACCATCATAGGCCCTAAAGTGTCCTCCCTTTCCTCTGTAAAAGCTTACTGGAGTCTTTTCTGCTCTGCTAGAATTTCCTGAAATTCCCCACTCCCGGCAGATTTTGACTATGATCTGCAATTCCACAGCAGTCCAGTGCTGCAGTTCTCATCCTGTATCGCTCATTCGTACCAAAGCAAACCAGTCTGAACTACAGTCACACCTTGCTGGACAACAGGGGTCCGTTGTGAGAAATGTGCCATTAGGTGATGCTGTTGTCGCACTGACTTACAAGAAATAAGACGGCTATGACAGCAGAGGAGATCTGTCTTCCGAGACCAACACTGCGTATGTGTTCCACTTTTGACCAAAATGTTATTTGGTGCATGACTGAATGAAGAAATAAGTACTCATCACAATAAAGTCATGAAATGCTTTGGAACCCAAGTAATAATATTCTTAATTTCTTCTGATGACTTAGTTACCATAATGAGAATACAGTATTTCTTAAGTATATCACCATTTGTTTCCTCTGCCTGGTTTCCATGGACCCTGTTCTCCACGTTCGTCACCTTCCCTTCTGTCGGTTCTGACTCGGTGTTCTGTGGGTTCCACACCTTCATCCATAGCGGCACCTCAAAGTACACTCACATTCTTTTCCTATATTTTTCGCTGAAAGAAACACATAGTCTCGCAGTTTACTTATGAACAGATACTGTGATGCTTTATAAATCCTATTTTAGTTCCTAATCCACATTTAACAAAATTATATTAGTACAAAACCTGAAACATTTCCCATAGCCAAACTCATCATCACTTTCTTTGTTATAAATTTTACCTTGTTTAATAATAAAACCTATCAATATCCTAGCCATTTCTCATTCTATATCAAAAGTTTTCATTTTTATTGATGTTAGCCATTTATTTTCACTTTTTTCCATTTTTCTCATGTCTTTGTCAGTTTTGAATTCATGGCTTTGTTTCTCTGGAGTCTATAATTAAAAGAGCAAGGAGGCTTGCTCTTTAAGTTTGTTTACTTATTCATATGTATTATTTTATACACTTGTAAGAAATTTTTTGGTAGTAATTAAAAGCATGGGTACTGAGTTTTACAACTTTTATCATTTTTTTTTTGTACTCAAAGTGACCCCTGAGGCATTAGCTAACTTCTCTAAGGTACACTTTCTCAAACTCTCAAATGCAAATTATAAAATGTATCTCTTAGTTTTTAAAGATTTCATTGAATGAGACCTTAGATGGAAGGGCTAAATACTTTGTATCAAATATGTAAAGTTATCATGAAATTAATAAATTGAAATCATTTGAGAGGAAAGTACCATTTCTAGCCCCATGTTCAGGATTAGTTTTGAAATTACAAAAACTCAAGTAGGTGTGAAACTGAAACACCATTTATTATTATTGTTATAAAATGACATTATGTATTGTGGCTTACATCTGCGGGTGAGTTGGTTTCTAATTTTGAATTCGTGAGCCAGACACTTGATCACAAGTAACACTTCGTGAGAAAGGCCTCTCTACCTGGGCTCTGCACAGTCCTGTAAAAGTGGGGCACAGGAGAGGAGAGCAGAGTGTGTGTTCCTACTGAACATTACTTCTAGAAGAGCAGAGAGAGAGAGACCCGGAATTGGTTTACACTTGGCTAGTTTCTCTTTGTAAGTTCACCAATCGAATCAGTACATCCTTTAAAGAAGTTCGTGAGTAGGTACAGAGAGAAAATACAGAAAAGAAGAGCATCAATATGAGTGGAAACATGTATATGAAAGGGAACAGTAAAGAATGACAAAGCGGTGCATATGCTGTATCTAACAAATGCCATGTAAATAGTAATGATATTTACAACTTTAGAATTACCTTCCAAAAATAAATTATATGTTTTTCACAAAAGATTCAGTAATGCCCAGTAATCTCAGAAAAAATAAAAATACAAAATCCTTGTATATTGTTCACATCCTTATCCAAAACATCTCCAGCATAACCTCTTCTCCCCATTTTCTCAAATACACTATCTCGGTTGGGGATTTAGGTCAGTGGTGGATTTCTTGCCTAGCAAGCACAAGGCCCTGAGTTCGATCCCCAGCACCCCCCCAAAATGGCCTTTAAATACACTATCTCTTCAAAAGCAGTTTGTGAAAAATCTATATTTATGGCCTATCTCTGCATTATTTATTCATCCTAAAACATTTATTCTCCAGACCCCAAATTAAATGTTAAATTAAATTAAACCCTAAATTAAATTATTTTTTTCTTGTCCATATTTTGAGCCTAAACCTGTATTTAATACTTACACCACTCTTCAAGATTTTAATTATTCGGCAAGTCTACAGTGACTCCTAGAATTTAAATTGCACGAAAATTGATTCCAATTCCACATGTACTTTCATTCCCACCCCATCAACCAGGTATCATCACAATATATAACATGTAGGAAGTGCTTAATATATGTTTAATGAGCATGAATTTACTCATCCATATTTCTACCTCCAGACAATGTGCTAAAAATGAGTAAATGTTACTGGCCCTACTCTTGCTACACTGTGGTTGGGAATTCACCTGGATTTTACAAAAATGAAAGATCAGTGAATATTTTGCTATCCAACAAATAGCATTAAAGTTTTAAAATCAGCAGTTTTTGCTTTGGTGAGACAATTTCCATGACTTTGGCCTATACGAAAAATGTTGAGACAGCTGCCATTCAGAAAGTCAAAGGGTAGATTTTTATGAATTTCTATCTCCTTCCCCAGAGAGATGCTATAGAACTTTTATTACCTTTATTCCCTGAAGCCTTGAGGAGTTAGTAAAATCTAAATTCTTTATTCCCTCTATGGAATAATACCATTATAGAGTTATAACCAGTATAAATGAGTCAATATAATGACCTTTATTGAGAAGTTGCTCCTAAAAATAATAGAAACCACCTGATCATCCACCCCCGTATCCATGTGTGATCGTCAGATTCATGAGCGGCAGGCATCAGACATGTAGGTACAGACACAGTACAGGAAACCAGGGCTGGAGAGGGAGGATACGTGGGGAAACATGTTTTAATCACCGAATCAATGCTTCTTTACGCTTCACAGAAATGTTAAAGGATAAATAGTTCCGAATTCCTTACCAAAACATGACCAGAGTAATTTGATGCCAGTGTGTTCTGTCACTTCCCATCTTTACATACAGTGCTAGATTCTCAAAAATTGAGAAGGCTACAACTCTTCTTTTCTATTGGAAAGAGAAGTGTTTAAAACTGATGGTTTCATAGAGACTTGGAACTTTTTCAGTATATTAAAAAATTGCATGCATATAGTTTTTCCTTTATTTGATGGCTTATACTATATATAAAGTGAAAAATAGTTGTTGTTAGTCTGGGAGTAATAAAACAGTTTAATTGGCAGAAATACTACATGGGAAATTTTTACTGCATTTAACTTGATGCAACTTTTTGAAACTTAGTTACTTACTTATGACAGCGCTTTATTCAATTTTTAGTCGGGGTAGCTCCTACAGGAGTGAACTTATCTCCCCCATCTGGAATTTGGTCAGACATAGACACTGATAATCACACACAGATACACACACAGACACACACACACACACACACACACACACACACACACACACACGGCTCATAATTCAAACAATGAACCTTGCTGGGAAGAGCAGTAGAATCCCAAGTAGGGCTGAAGACAGCTTGGTAAGCAGGGAAAGGAGGTTGCTTTGAGGCTTTTATTGTGGTTAGGATTTGGGGCAGGGTAACTGCTTCTGTTCGGTTTGAACTTACTGTCAAAACTATAGGAAGAAGGGAGTAGATCTTCTTTATCAACAGGCCCAGAGAAGGAAGTCAAAATGGTGACGAGAGACCAGAAGCTACTAATATTTCAGCACCAATATGTAGCGAAACTATTACAGCCACAGTCCCACTTCACACATTAGCAAGTTTGAGGTAAAGGCGAGACACAGAACTAGCCTGAGATCACAAAACTTTCGTCAGAACCAAACTCATATCAGAAAGTAATTTGAAAGGATGTGCTTTTTCTCCATACTCGTGCCGCCTTCCTCAAAAAAGGAACCTGCTTAAAAAATTAGTAAGAGTTACCTGTATCTTTTCATTGAAAGTATTGAAAACTATTTTCTAGTACTTGCTGCGATTAGAAGGAATCTACCGATCCAGTGACATGAAATGAATCTGTCCTTTATACAGACACAGCATGTCAGACCAGGACCTGCTTTTGGAAACCACTGTCACCCAAATGGCAAAATACTTGAGCAGCGATGCTAAACTTTAACAATCTTTAAGTCAAATAAATCGAGTGCGCGATAATACAACACGGGCTCAAAACATGTTTGTTGAGTCAGTTTACCGGAGTAGAACTCTCAGAGTTTTCGTACAGAGTTAGCGCAGGCTACCGCCCCTGTTTAACTTCTCCGGCTTTTAACTCATGTTGCTGAGGCCCCAGTTCTGGTTCCCGCCTATCTAAAATTCTCACGTTCTAACCGCTCCAAAGCCTGTCATCACCCCCTACCCTGTAGGCACTGTGCTCTCTGAAGTCATGCTGGGCATTGGATGCTTCTAAGTCTCTGCTCTCAAAGGTTATAGCAGGGTGAATCTGCCCTTCATCTTAAGCCCTATCGACATCACCGGAGGCAGCATGCTATAGAACATCTTGCTGGAAGTAGTGCCCACTGAAAACAATTTCTAATCCCCCCCAAAAAAAATACCACAAACAAAAATCAGAAAGAAAACACATCCTTGGATGTAAGATTTTTTGTTCCCTAAAACCGACCTGTCTGCTTCTCAGGAGGTTTTCTTGGCTAGCCTAAAAAGCTCTGAATTCATTTAATTTCTTTTTTCTTTTAATTATTTACTAATGCCCATCTCAATATAAGTATTGTCTTTCACAGCTGCAGAGTTGATTTCTGCCTTGTTGCATAGAATTTGAAATATTACTTCTGGGTGTTTTCAGAGTTCTGGAAGCTGAGCCACTTAGAACAGTTTTAAGAATGGCCGGTAATAAATTTTCCTGTTTCTTAAGAGCTCGCTCCCTGAGTTGATTCTCTTTGATTCATCGGCAGTTTATCTGTCCATGTCTCACAACAGGATCTCGCTGTTCTCACTATCTCACTCGAATTACAGAAAGCAAACTGAGGATACTCAATCCCGGAAATCTCAACTTGATAGAAAAACTCAATCCATTTTCAGGCAGCATCAGTGACAGACACTTTTTCAATTCATTTTCTGATGCTCTTGCCCAAGGACCAAGTGGAATTTCCCCGACTCTATGGGGTCTAGAGATCTAAGCAGTGTCTGTGCCTCCTAATCCAAACCGACACAGTGCTAGACAGACAACCAAATGAACTGTTTCTGCACTAAGTAGTTTACTTCTCTGCAAGCCCATCTACATATCTTTTAGGAGTTAAGGGTCATCAATTCGCATGCATCATAGAGTATTTTTCTATTTTATTGATCCTTGTAAAAGGCGTATTACTGTTGGCTTAATGGTGACTAAGGAAAGTCTATTTTAATCTCCAAAAAGTTACCAAAAATCTGACCTTCTCTTTTGAAACCTCTAAAGCCCCTTACGGACTGGAATTACCACAGAAAGAGAAAGTACTTATTCCAAACACCATGGTCCAAAATACCAGAATTTATATATACACTTCTACATTAATTTGAGATAACCTGTATCAATTAATATAGAAAGCAAAAAATACATGCTCATTTGATGAATTTCTGCTATAACCTACTGCCAGGAATTGTGTGTCAAGATATTTGGTCTGAAAAGTCATCTACCTACAGACGAGGAAAAATTTGTCGCCAGCAACCTGGAGTGTAAGTCCACTTTGTACATCAGTGCTACATGACGTTGGACATGCTGGTTCATACTTTTAATGTTAGCTTCACCTGCTATAATAAAGGAAATACTAATATGTACTCCTCAGAGACAGTATAAATGTTTGAGTGGATGAGAAACACTTCATTTGTTATGGCAGCCATAATGGTTGTTGCAAGTCAAATGCTTGACCTCGTGGTGACTTTTGGAAACGTATATTCCGCTTTCTCCAGCCCCTTCCCTAGAAAGAAACGGGCGAAAGACACTGATGTACCCTGTTGAAGAGCAACAGTCTCATGATGGTCTTCTCAGCGGACATTCTTATCACTCAGCAGATTTATTTGATGGTTTTATCATTACTGGTCAATCTGCTATTCTCCCATTTTCTATAGTCTCTGAACCTCTCAATTTCTGAAAGTAGCTCAGTCTTTCATTACACACATATACATTTTATTGAATATAGTGTTAACTTTCCTTTTTTCTAGCTGAATAACTTTCTGTGACTTTGTTACTGTAGGTACTGCACTCGTGGGTCCGCAAACATCGCAGAACGAGGTCGTAAACCAAAGGGGATACGGACAGTTTTTACTGGAAATAATAAGAGAAACTGCTGGTGGATGTTTGTGATGGGTCCTGGGCGGGTAGCTGCCTGGCCCCCCAATCCGGAGCTAATTATAGATGAGCAGAGCAGAGGAATTGCTCTGTTGTTCGGTGGCCGCCTATCACCAGTGGTTCTGTGGTTTTAAAATGGCCAATTGAAACTCAGCCTTTCAATCCAGTTTTTCAGCTTGTAGAATTTACAGGAAACCAGGATCTTAGGAAAATCTAGTCAATTTGCATTAAAACTTTCTCTGAACTCAGGACCTCAGTAGGGAGTGCATGTACTTCCCTTTAGCAGGAAGTGGGCTGCGTCCCATGCTGCCTGAGGAAGTTCATTCTTGGTCCAAAGTGCTAATTCAAGGTCCTTTTTGTTTGTTTGTTTGTTAATTCTTATCAGTATGGTTGGGCACCCAACCCTGTCTCAGGGCCTTTCCCTACCTAGCTCATAAACTAACTAAATAAACTATTTTATACAATTTTAGTTAGCCTTTCTTTCTGATTATTGATTTTTCTAGGAGGACATCTTCACTAGTTTTTTAAGCCCATCTTCTCATTTTAAGATCAGGCTCCTTCAGCTCCTTTTTCTAATGCATCTTCCTTCTTTTCCTCTTTGATGATTTTTGTTGATAGTACGCCAGTTTATAGAACTCTTTTCTAAAATTCTTTTTTTTTTTTTTTTTTCCTGGTGCCGGGGATCGAACTCAGAGCCTTGTGCTTGCAAGGCAAGCGCTCTAACCACTGAGCTAAATCCCCAGCCCCCTAAAATTCTTGATATTCATTAACCCCACCCTATCTTAATGCCTGTTTATCTTCACTCAACCATGTGTGTAGCTCTCAGAAATACTATATGAAAACAATAGAGTAAAAAATTGTTACACATGAAATTAAATACATCTTCTATCTCTCTGAATCTCTATTTTCTTCATATATATTTAAAATAATCCAAAACAAGAAAAATAGGCATAATTTTTAAAAAAAGTAATTATATTTTATTTCCTATGCATTGCACATTCTTTTTTGACTTTGACAAAAGTTATTTGGAATGTGAATGTCTTTAAAAGATCTAAGAAGAAATTAAGTGAGTCTCATTTCTTAAGCCATGGTGATCATTCAACCAGTCTATGTAAAAAACAATTCTAGCTGGAGTACTTCTTAGTGTGTTTTATATTTAATGATGAGAAGATCATTTGGGAAGATCTCCTGGGAAGATACCAGGAAGGGGACTAGCTGGATCAAATGTCACCTCTAGTCCTAGATTTTGCAGAATCGCCACATTGATTTCCATAGTGGTTGCACCAGTCTACACTCCCACCAACAGTGGAGAAGGTTCCTTTTTCTCCACAGCACGTCCAGCATTTGCTATTGGCTGATTTGTTGATAACAGCTATTCTTTGTGGAGTGAGGTGGAATCTCAGGGTTGTTTTAATTTGCATCTCTCAAATGACCAGTGATGGTGAACATTTTTTCATATGTCTATTTGCTGTTTCTACTTCTTCATCTGAAAAGTATCTATTCATTTCAGTTGCCCACTTTTGGATTGGGTCTTTAAATTTGGGGGGTCTGATTTTTTTGAGTTCTTTATATATTCACAATGTTAGTCCTTTGTAGGAGAAATGGCTGGCAAAATTTTTTTTTCCACTGTGTGGGTTGTCTCTTCACTCTGTTGGTGGTTTCTTTTGCTGTGCAAAGCTTTTTAATAAGATTAGATCCAAGTTATTGAATGAGTTTGTAACAGCTAAATCTTGGAAATAGCCCAAATGCCTATCAGTCATGGAATGGATAAAGAAAATGTGGGTTTTTATACAATGGAGTACTACTCTGCCATAAAAATTGATGAGCTTCCGATATTTCTAAGTAAATGAATGCATCTTGAGACCATACTCTTAAGTGAAATACATCAGACACCTATGTTTAAATACCACATTGTTTCTCTGATGAGAAAAACTGGAAGTGTAAATAAAGACTAAAATGTATTATATTGGGAAAGGGAAGAAATTATTCAAATGGTAAGGGGAAAAAGGGAGAGGGAGAGGGAAAGGAACAGAGGGACAAGAGAAATAAGGAATAGCAGGGAAAAAATGGAAACAAAGGTTTTGTAAATAAGGGGGGAGAAGGGTGAAGCAAGGGGAGGGCAACAGGAAGAAAAGAAGCAGCAAGATGTACCAGGTACAGGTACAAATCCCCTATGATGTATGTTATCACTATGTGGATCTAAAATGTACCATCAAAATAAAATTTTAAAAAAAAGTAGGCTTGACTTAGAGAGTAGAGTTTGTATTATTTCTTTAATTTTAGTTGTCTTTTTTTTTTTTTTTTGAGGCAAGATGTTGATGTTGTAGTTCAGGCTGGCCTTGAACTCGCTATGTATCCTAGGCCGTCCCAGACTTGAGGCAATCCTTCTGCTTCAGCCTCCCAAGTGCTGAGATTATAGGCATGTGCCACCATGCCTGGCTCTTTCTTTAATTTTAATTTGAATCACAAAGAATATAAACATTATTGCTCATGAATATCTTATAATGTTTTGTTCCCCATTATTTTCATAGCGATCATATTTATAACATAAAATGAAAGCTTTTTTTTAATACTTCAGTTACCATTTCAGGAGGCAAAGTAAGTTCTCTAGAGTCACGAAATGTGATAAAAAAATTGCATCTGTAGGAGACAAACACAATAATACAACTACTGCATGTAACCCCAAAGTTTCAGTTTAATAATGTTTGCCTCTTTCTGTTCTGATGTAGAGATTACAGAAATCAATTTGAATGATAGTAATAAACCTAGATCTTACCCAGATAAAATGGTGTGTGTCATCTTTATTGAGATAAGAAAAGACACAATTAGCTAAAGTTGTTTAAACCCCATTTATCATCTTAGTCATTAGAGTGACTCTGAAAATATCCATTAAATACCTCAAGGATCAGGAAATTCATTATATGTTGGTATGAATTCAGAACTCAATATGCTAAACACCTGTTATCTTGGTGGCAACAATAAATGATTATGAAGTGCTATATTAACATGCAGAATCTGTTAAAATGTGGACTAATGTGAGCACAAATAAAACAAAGTAAATAAGAGTAAAATTTATTTAAAAAATTATTACCTTTTTATTTGGGAATGATATTACCAATCAAAAATATACAAACAAGTCAAAACTGTTTTAAATATATTTCACAGTAGTTTGTATGAATAATAAGCTGAAAATGGCAATATTAGCCTAGATTTCACACACTAAATATGTAGTTAATACGTATACATAATTTTATAATATCTTTATGACTACAGATGTATGAAATACTTTTCATGCCAATATAAGGAAATAAGTAAAGATATAATTTGTATCATGAGAATTCTTTTATCATAAGAATTCTTCTTGTTTTGAAGGAATTTTAAAACCATCTTTTATATAAAAGAAAAGATCATCTTTTGGATCTTTTTTTTTCTTGGACAGTTTACAAAAGTATAATTGAAAGGGTAATCATAAGTATTTCGGTGTCATAAGAAGTAAGTACTAAATTAAAAATAAAAATCACTTATTTTGTTTTGACCTTTATAATGAAAATTATTTTCTTATAAAAAGATCAAAGTGTGCTTAGTACTTGCTTGGATTTTTAAAGAGGTAATGAGCAGTAAACTCTGCAATTACTCACACGTATTACTAAATGTCATTCGTTGAAGAGCAGCAAAGTATGAAGAAGCAAATATATCATCTATTAAAGACAGAGATTTTGGTCTGATTTCATACTCCACAAATTCTGATTCTTCAATGTAATGCTTGAATAATTTTATGTGCAGCACTGCAAAGGAAGGTAGAAAATTCTTGAAGTCTGTTTGACTTGGGCTTAATTGAAGTGCCTCTTCCACAATCGCGTGTGCTAATTCAACCCGCAAACTTGATATGCTTTTAAATGATACAACACTAGATAGTATATCACATTTTGTAAATGATACATTATGAGGTTACAAAAAATCTGTGCTGCTCTTACCAGTCCCCTAGTCTGAGTTTCTGTAAATCTCTTTTGCCTGCACCAATAATTACCATACTTCAGCAAGGCAGTTTTAATTAAATGTCATCCTTTAAAATCAAGAAACACTTACAAGGTCAAGTAGGTCTAGGATAAAACTAAAGTTTGCTCTCGAATCATGGATTACTTGATATTCTGCTACAGAGAAAAATTGCAAACGGGGCACACATAATTCTTCTCATACAACTTTAATGAGATTTTGACCAGTTCAGGATTGTTTTCTCTGTATTATTTTGCATCTATTAGTTGAAAGATGATGCTTTCTAACTTTAGAATATGAAAAACATTTCAACAGGAAAGTATTTTGTGCAATAAATCTGATATTTCTTATTTTATTAGGAAATAGTTTTATGAGTATAATTAGTTTTGCTGTGAAAAGAGAAAGAACTACCAATGTTAAAAGTTTTAGCTGCCTTTTGTTTGTTCCTTTGTTTGTTTGTTTTGTTTTTTGAGACAGGGTTTCATTATGTAGTTCAGGCTGGGGTCACTATGTAGCCCAGGCTGGCATTGAACTCACAGTGATCCTCCTGCCTCAGCCTCCTGAGTGGTAGGATTACAGGCTGCCCTACCACCACCCAGCTTCAGCTGCGTTGTAGAAGTATAATTTTATTAACTCTTTCACTACATTTGTGTGTAAATGTTTGAAGTGTGCAAGACGCATTTTATCATTTCTCAGATGCTAAATAATCTTGATTATATACTGAAATCAATTGCTTCAATATACTGATTTCAATTATATACTGATTTAAATTGTTGTGCTGTTTCAATTATATATTGATTTCAATCGTTTTCAAGTACACCACCTTACATAACATTAGACTATACTTCCATTATTTTATTAGTTGTTTTTCTTTTTAGTACCTACTACACCCTTTGTATATGTTGAAAGAGATACACAAAGATGTACGAGACTACTTTCTCATAAACAGAAAATCTCATACACCACCTGGAGTATTAAGAAAATCTAATAACATTTGTTAATTGATTTAAAGCAAAAGTGACCTCATATGATAGATGAACATGGTGAGAATTAAAAAACAAAACAAAACAAAACAAAACAAAAAACAAAAAACTGGCTCCAGATCGCATAGCTGGCTAGTGGAAATGTTGGAACTAGAAACTAGAGTGTATAACCTTATTAAATCTGGAGCAGATTAGTTTTAGAATGTATAATCTTATTCCTTAGGCTCTTCAGCCTTGGAATAGTAGGCCACAGCTTGGACAAGAGAGAATTTGAGAGGTAATGCAATAAAAATAGAAAATCTGAGCAAATCTTTAGATGCATATAATTGCTTTGTATCCTTTGGCAGATTAAACTTCCCCCAATATATATCCCTCGTGGTTTTCCAGCCACATCTCGAGTACTATATGAAATAACATGAAACCCATACAGTGTATGGATACAGTCTCCTCTCTTTCTTTGCATATATTTTTGTATATGTTATCTATCTATTTCAAAGTCTTTCCAAGTCTTCACTTTTTCAATTTCTGTTTAAAAACTCAGTAAAAGCCTCTTTCCTTATGTGTTCCTAACTTCTGTCTCTCTTTCAACTTCCTATACTATCCTGAGAGTATTATGTTACTGAATTTAACATGTGCTTTTTAGTTACCTACGTATCACTAATGCCTTACACGATAGTTAATATAGTAAATAACTGATAAGTTTCCCGTGAATTAAATTGAGTTCAGCATGGTCTTTCTCTTTCCTTTGCTTTCCTCTTGATCTTTTACACAGTGCCTGAAATATTATTAGAATTTTAGACTATTAGTGACTGAGCAGGTGAACTTCCAGGTCGTGTAACACTGCACGCCTGACATGTGCTTCTGACTTAAGAGTCAGCTAGGCCTGCATTCGTCTCCCATTTTGTCATTTATTGGCATGTAATTAGTCCACGTGTTTAGCCTCCTTGAACCTCAGTTTCTTCATCTGTGGACCATCAAGAAAATAGAAGTGACCTTCTATGAGATCACCACATGCAAAGACAGAGAATGCATGTACATGGATTAGGTTTCTCTCACAGGAGAAACCCAAATTATAAACAAAGAGCAAAATAAAAGACAGATAATAGAAGGTAGCAAGAGATATTTCTCAAATGGGAAAGAGATCAAGAGATGAAAGGCGGGGAGAGGGAGAGGAGAGAAAGGTAATGAAAAGTGGAGATAAGGTATGTTATGTATATGTACCAACTCCCCCAAGGAATGTGAACGTTATGCACCGCAAACATGGACTAATAAACAGTAAGTAAACAAATGATCAGAATTGCACTCCTGCTTATTCATAAGTTCAATAGTAAATCGTGTAAATACTGAAAATCCATACAAATTAAACCTTTTGTGGAACTTCAATACAATTTAAGTAAATATTTTGGATTACTTATTTTCTAGTTGTATTTTATTATCATTTGTTCAAACTAAAAATAAAGAAAGATGTTTTATAGTAACTTGAATGTCTACTTCCCACAGTACAAAATGCCACTACTTTTACAATCTAAGCCTACTTCGCATAAGGCAAAACTAATATTTAGGACATTAAAAAAGTGTTTTGCACAACACCTTCAGTAAAAACTATGCATTATTATTATATTTACAAATTTAAAGAGTTGTTATTTTCAAAATCTTTTTAATTTTATGTTTGGAATTTTAATATGGAATGAGGAGTATTTCTATTATTTTTTAAATTTGTTTTATTGTGATAAAATGTATTATACAATGTATATATGTATAGCTTTTATATGCAATGTAAAAAAGACAAAGTGACCAAGACTCCGCAACAGCACACAAGCCACTGCTGAATTCCAGAAGTACCTATTCACTGTTCCCTGACCATAAACTTGCCCTCCTCCAAGAATCTGGTAAGGTTTATCCTCCTCTCCCCAGCCCCTTGCTTTTAGAAGTAATTTTATCTCGAATACATGCACCCATAAGCTAGAGGTTAGTTTTTGCTGGAACACAGCCATGGAGCCTCCAGGACAGCTTTCCTACTAGAAGCAGCAGCGACAGAGACTGCATGACGGTTAATCTAAACTACCGACTATCTGGCCTTGAAGGGAAAGTCTAACCCTTACTAATACAGCTTACAGTTGTATGCTTGTAAATGTCATATAAATTGAATCACATGGCATATAGTTTTGTGATTTGCTTCTTTCCTTCAACACTGTGAATTCATTCATGTTGTTATGTGTAACTGAAGCTTATTTGAATTGTTGTACAATATTAATAATTTATTCACGTTACTCCTGATGGACCATTTCAGGCTATTATAAACAACGTTATCATGAATATTCTTGTACAAGTAACACACACGTGCATGCTTTCCTCTGGAGTGTAAATTTAGGAATGGAATCGCTGGGTCACAAATTATGTGCATCTTCAACTTTACTAGAAAAAGGTAAACTGTTCTAGCGACAGTACTAAATTTACATCACTACCAGCACCGTGCAAGACTTAGGTAAAAGACTACATGTTCAGAGAATATAGACAATGATTCTATCTAATCAGAACCCTGAGTTCATTGCTGGCCTTCTCCCAGGTTTTTCTCCAAAAACCTCTTTGTCACTATAGTAAAGTATTTTCAGCTAATGTACCTCTGAGAGAAAAAAAAAAGTCTACTATTGATTCATTAATTCATTTATTCATTGCAATATCTGTTGAGATTTCACAAGGTACAAATCACACCTTTGACTCATGGGAAGCATTCTGTTTTTACAAAGAAAAACAAAACCCTTTTTTTTTTAATAACAAGGATTTTTAACAAAGGAATGACAGAAATCAGAGCGATGAAAACTATTTGTTTTTGGAACGGAGGAACTATTTCCCACCATGATACATACTGGGCAGGACTTCATAGAAATACTGGTAGTTGACCAGGAGTGCAGAAGTTAATTGTGGTACCGGAAGAACAGATTCTATACAAAGGGCACAACGCCAGCTAAAGAAAAGATCTCGGAGAACGCAAGGTGTATTTGAAAAAACTATACAGCTTTGAGTATTTATTCATGGGCGGAGTTTGAGACAATTTAGAGACTAATTTGCAAAGCTCTGCTGTGTCATTTTAAAAGTTTATTTTTTAATATATTTAACTAGCACATTATTTGTTTTGATTTTGTCTTATTAAAAGAAGTATTTAATGAATTGGAGAAATGTTTAAAATAAGCCAGAATAAATCAATAGGAATGTATAGTGAACTATACAGTATTTTATCTGGTTCATGAGTACAGATACAGAAAAATAGTGCTGAATTTTTAAAAACAAAATATGGAAGTGGCTTCCCTGAGAGGCAATGGGCTATGATTCTGGGGACCTTAGCCCTTTGTTCTCCTTGCTTCTATTCAAAAAGGAACAGATGTACTATACAGACATGTTGCATGTAATAATATATATATACATATATATATACATATATGTATATATATATGCAGCTCAGTTACTTGGGGGCTCAAAGCAGGAAATATAAAAATGAAAAAGGCCATGACTGAGGGATTGAAAAGAATAAATCACAATTATTTGAACAGTAAAGGACATTAAGTAAATAGAATCATCAAAGCTAAAATATCTCTACCAACTTAATTGACAAATATAAACAAATATATTGTCTTTCTAAGAAGCACATCTTTTAACTATTTGAAATTTCATGGATGTAGGCCTAATGCAAGCATGGAAATCAAAGCTAAATATATAGTATATTTTTAACTTTTTCCCTTTCATATACATATATATGCACATATATCAAAACATACATGTATGCATATATGTATATATATATTTATCATATGTTATGTATCATCATATACACACATATTTATAATGGTCACACACTATTTAAATTGGCCCCCTCAATGACGTTTTCCCTGCTCTTGAATCTGGGTGGATCTGTGGCTATTTTGACCAATAGAACAGGACCGAAGTGACAATAAGCAGATCTGGGCCTAGACACCCAGGCGATGGGCAACCTTTGTCTTGTGTCTGGCAACATGAGCCATCACATAAACGTCTGACCAACCTTCTGGATTAGCCCTGGACTACATACCATGAAAGAGCCCAGCTGAGCCCTACCCAGACGAATATCACCAACAGAAGCATGAACATCCTCCAGGCAAATCCTCAGTAAGTCAGTGCTCCACAAAATCGTAGTCATTGCTTTCTCAAAAATTTTTATGTATTCGTACATTTGCATCACATGATTACACTCATTATGGGAGGTAGTATGTGTACATAACACATCTTAATTCTTTTTATGTCTCTTTGTCCTTCTCTTCCTCTCCCTCCTCTCCATCTCTTGTTCTCCTTCCCTTAAACTACTTAGTGCGGTTTATAATTTGCAATTTCAGACTAATGATTTTTATATAATTCATTACTCAGAAATAGGACTGGAATAATTGACTTACCTGATTTCTATACAGAAGAGATTGCTTAACTTCCCATAATTTTATATAAAATAAGTTCATGGATTCATTTATCAAATAATCAACATACACTGTGAAATCATATGTAAAGCTCTGTGACTAAAGGTAGAAACATGGAATGAGAAAGGATGCAAACTATTTTGCTAAAGGTCACTGGAGAGAAGTGAGATTGATAAAAGAAACCAACAGGGTACATGTGCCCATTTCAGACATTTTCAGGGAGTAACTGAATATAAAAAGAAAAGATAAGAAATAGTAGGAAAATCAAAAGCAAAGAAAGAGAAATAAGTCGGCCAAATCATTTTGAAAAGAAAAGTTCATAACTCAAATGAGCACACAGACAATTAAAAATACTTTCAAAGCAAATGTCTACAAAGATGCAAAGTCATAAACAAATGAGAATATTTGAGTTCTGTAGAAGAAAGAAAAATAATTAGAATTTAAGAGACCAAACTGTTTCCCTCAGCTTCCAGAATTGGCTCAATTTACCCTGGACAGTTCGATTTGAGTTCTATATCAATTTTTCTAGAAGAAAGACTCTTTTAACATCAATGGAGTATTTCTCTTAATTTGATTCTTTGGTGACCAGAGAAAAGAGTTCACTGAGGAAGTGATAGCTTGCTAGCATCATTTCTTGATAATCCACTTCCTTCCTGGTATGTTCTGGACCAGTGTACTGATGGTGAAATAAGCTTAAAGATTATTCTTATGATTCTTGAGAATTATTTATTGAACTCAAATCTGCTTGGAAATATCCTTTGTCCACTTGTTAATTTCTGTAGTGTCTCCCTGTGTGTTGGCATAAGCAGCGACTCATCTCAAATCCCTTTTCATTTAGCTTGTTTTCAAAACACGACTGGCTGTGCTCAGTTCTGCCCCAGGACAGAGGCCATGAGGACTAATTCTGAAAAAGTTGAGAGTCTCTTGATGAGGGTTTTGTCATCGAGTAAACTTTCTAAGAAAATCTGTCTTCGGGTACAGTGACGGCTGCCAATCTTTTATTCCAATCTCATTTTTCCAGACCTTCCTCTCTGCTGCACCAATCAAAACGTGCCTGAGGTCACACAGAGGCCACTGTGACCAAAAGGCATCTCACTTCTCCGCCAGACTGCCAAGGCGGCGCTATTGAAGGCCTTTCTGGGCTGCGATCACTAATCTTGATATGCCGAAGAGACCTGAGCAAAAAGGGGCTGGCAGTTTAGTAAGTCCTGGGTGCGCCTGTGAGTTTTTGACATGCAGGCCAGTAAACAGAGGGGAAGACACACCCTGGATGGAGGCGGTACAGACAATAGACTTGCAGCTCGGATAGAATAAAGGGGAACGAGGAAACCGCTTCTGTTTAGTGGACAACAGTGTGCAGCAGTCTGCCTTTGGACAGCAGTGTGCGGTTCCTTAACACAGATCCAGCCTTCCGATGCAGGCTTGCCTGCAAATTCTATAATGAGCTTCAGGGTCTTCAGTCTCCACATTTAACTGCTGCTGGATCTTCTGTCTCTTCAGTTCATTGTGACTCCCTCACCTCCAATGTCGTAACCTTACCCAATAAATCTCTCGGTGTAATGACACATGTATTTGCTATTGAGTGTCTTCCTCTAGAGGACGCTATCCAGTCCGGATCCCAGATGGACTACCGACCTTATAAAAGAGGTCTCAGAGAGCTGCCTTGCCCCTTCGACCATGTGAAGATGAGTAGGAAGGTGTCATCTATATACTAGGAAATAGCCTCATCAGATACCAAATCTACTGCTTCCTTGATCTTGGACTTCTCAGGTATAGAACTGCGAGAAATAAAATCTGTTCTTGATAAACTAAGCAATTTGTGGTATTTTTTAGCAGCTTAAATGTACTAAGTTACCATAACACAATAGGAGACAGGAAAAATAGGGTTAATTGTGATGGCTGGTGACTAAGATGTGTCAGCCGGTGGCCAAAAGAAGAAAACATTACAGGGACAATCATCACACCAAACTCACCCCTCCAATGAAGTAAAAACTGAAAGTTCTCAAAACACAAGCACACTCAAGGCCTGCTACATACTCATTCTTTGTATTATATGATGGCTGCACTCTTTATACACAGGCTAAAGTTTTTATAGAAAATGCATGTAACCTCACACTGCCCCAAACATACAGCTACTCTGTTGGTGGAGTAGCTATTTTTCTCTTCTTGGGGCAGCCTGCTGCTGTGTTCTGTGTGATTCTAATAAACTCTTTCTCTTTACTAATTCTTGTTGTGCCTGTCTGATTTCCATCTTTCACTAGTCAAAGAATGCATGGAGCTGGTGATATAAGTGAAAAAATAATAACTTTATGAAATATTGAAGAACATCACCAAAATCCCAATCGCATTTCCAAGCATCTTTATCTTTGCTTAACCAAAATTGTGTCACAATTGGCTGGCTTAAATAAACTTGAAAAATATAACAAAAAGGACAGGGAAAATTTCTCAGATTCTCGTCGCATGTTTTCTTTTTTTTGAAAATATTCACATGCTCTGACATAAAAGCTGACTAACCAGTATGAGGCAAACATGCCATATAAGTAATATGTTTGGCTCTTGGATTTGTTTAACTGGAAAGTGCTTTGAGTTTTTTTACACTTCTGTTAAAATAGATGTTAGAGTTAGGTATAACTTGTCTAGAGTTTTCATCTACCTTGCTAAAGGTGTTATTATATTTTGTCTTTCACCCTGTGGTTAAATCTGAGGATTGTGTCTAGTGAAAGGGTACATAAAACCACAGTATGAGTAAGATGAAAATTAAAAAAAAATAGCAGAAGTTTGACTTTCACATATTACCATTAGGGAAGCACATAAGTGCATCAAGCCCTTGGCCGTTCAGTTACACTCCTTGCCCTAAAAGTCTTCCAGCAAGGACTAACATTTCAAAGGCCTCAGAGCTATTCCTAGAGCTTAGCAGGACTGTCAGATGTTTCTCAAGGTCTCAACCCTACAAAATGGATGGAAAGTAATTCTGGTGAGGAAGATTCATTCTCTCTCTCTCTTTCTCTCACTCTCTCTCTCTCTCCTCCTAATGAAGACATTGTAAGCAAAGACTGAACATGATTTTCTAGGTGGTAAAAATATAATGTGTATCTCTGCTTTTACATTAAGGTAGCAATTTGGCAGTCACAAAGTAAAACCCAAACACTTGTAGTTGCCAAGTGTCCAATTTTCTGCTTGTCAACTCAGGTGTATGACCTGGGAAGCCAGGCTATTTCTTACAACCTAAGTAAGCCCGGTTCCTACTTAGGCTCAGCGAGAATTGTACATGGTCCTTTCAGACTTTTAAACTTCTAGTTGCTTTCAAATTTAACCAGTATATTTTAAGAAATCAAACCACCTCAACATGGCAGGATTATAAAAATCCTAAGAGTTTGACTGGAGAAGGCAATTTATTTTAATGCACAGTTATTCTTTTCCATAGAAAATGAGCAATCAGGTGAAAAGTGTAATAATTACTTTTAATATCATTTTATAGCAATTAATGCATTGTGCTGATTTTCTACCAATTCAATTAGCATTTTGACTATATCGCAGGCTAACAGGCTCAAATGGTCAGCATACTCTGTGTAAACAGACAGCCAGGCTCAGTGAAGAAAAGTGACCTCAGCACACTAAATCTGCCTCAGATACTGTCGCAACGGGCATGCCGACAAAGCCGTGGGGAGGATGTGAGGGCCGGATCACCTATGTACATTACCTGGTAAGTACTCACTATAAGCCTGTGAAGAATGTTAGAGAAAAAATATATCCATAACACTTGTGAAAGCTTTAACAGAAGGCTGCTACCAAACAGGCATAGGGAGCGTTGGAATGGAGCCTTGAGGTAGGGGAGAGAGACTGTGCTGGACTGGAACTCCCAAAGAACAGAGTGAGGATTTTCAACCTGGGAGTAGAGCATGGGAGTGGTCAGTGGGCAGAAACTTACTAGAATAAATTCTGGGCTGATGATGCGATTCTTGCCAAAGGAAGGTCAGGGTGAGAAGAATCAGAGGTGGGGGGAGGAGGCGAGAGATTTGACCTATCTGACATAAGGGATGGTCAGATACAAGGGTGGGGGTTGTTGGCTTACAGGACAGTTTTCTTGCTCAGACTGGATTCTACAAGGACAGAAAAAAGACCAAATTCTGGACCAGCTCAGCAAAGAACTCAGAGAAGCCCAATTAAAGCTAAGTCAAGAAGAGATTGCTCAAAGGTATTTTTAATGCACTAACATATTTAAGTAATTTAATGCTCCTCAGAATAACTTGTTTTTACCTATTAATGTATTAAATTCAATTTCCAAAGCCCCATCCTGTTTCCTCTCATGATTCAGTGGCCCAAGAAGAAGATGAAACCCTTCGTGTTATTTAAAGATGGCTAAAGTCACAAACGAAGAGGGGTGCAATATGAAAATCAGTAAGCAATGAGTTTAGAGTAAATAATTATAAAATTGAATAAATGTCAATCCCTAGTACATAAAAGTACCAGAATAGTTTATTTATCAGGCAAGAGAAGAGTAAGCAAACCAGAGAGTGACTCCTCATTATCACGCCAATTCTACTAAAAGTTTGAGCAGACCCTGATTTGCTAACATTTGCCGAGCTCTGAGCAAATAAGGACAAATCAGATTAATAATTAATTCACAATTGACAAAAATCATTAGGCTGCAGAGCTGTTTCTGTGAATTGCAGATCCCATCTGACATTCACCATATTACTGCTCATACCAATGTAGATACGGGCAAATTAACTGTGAGCGGGTGAAAACCAGGAAGCTGAAATACAGATCAATGCTGCTATTATGAAGACAAAACCAGCACACCAAAATGCTTTCCTCCCACTGTCTAACATCATCCATATTGATGTTTTCTGTCAATACATAATAATACACTGTCACACTTGATGGGACGGGAGGAACAGATTACATAGAAATTGCACTGGAATATGTTTTTAGACATTGTTTCAGTGAAACAGTATAATCAAAGTGGTTATTGATTCAGGAACTTTGACTACTTGTCCCAACATGATGCATGAGGCACGGCAGGAGAAGTTACACATTTTTATTCATTTTACAGCTGTGTTTAAAAGTGGTGGTTAAAAACTTTCTGTAACGTACTCTTCTTGCACTCTCCCTTGCTTCTACTTCTGCAGGGCAAAACCATGAAGTGGCCTCTGATTCTTCCCTTTCTCTCTGCAGTTACAAAAGTTCCTGTCTTGAAAAGTAGCCCCCAGTGACCTGATTTTCTTCCCACATTTTCACCACTCCTTCCTCGCCTTCTTCTGCAGGGGTGCTGTGTTCCCTGGGACTGAAGGGAGTTTATGAAAACTGGAATCAGTGAGTGCTTCTCCGCAACTAACACTTGCCAGTGGTCTTCGCTATCACTCCGGGTGAAATAATATCTCCCTTAGACCCCGCAGCTTCCCCCCAAAGCTCATTGCTTCCTTACTTCCCGGACCTCCCCACTTCCCAGCCTGCCTCATCACCCCGCTGAGCAAATCTGTGATTCTCCCCTTAGTGCCCGAGCTGCTCAACAGCCACAAAGATCAGCTCGGTGCTCCTAGAACCTGTAGGGGACACACCTGTCTTAGGACTTTCTTATTCGTGCTTCAACTACCCCGAAAGGTCAATTTCTCTGCAAGTCTTTCTTTGATTCTGTTCTACTTTAAACTACAGTTTCATTTGTTTTCTCTTTTATGCTTTATTTTCCTTTGTGCTTATTATTTAAATAATACTACATGCACGCATATATATTATGAATTATTCAAATATAATTTTACAATGATAGTGATTGCTGGGGGAGGCAGCAGGGCTGGTGGCAGCACTTTTTCCACTGCTAGTATCTTCATAATCACAAAGAGTTCTAGACACATGATAGCGTCTCGGTAAATAGATTTCACAATGAAGAAACAAGTCGATAAAGAAAAACCTGTTTCAGACCCCTAATAATCTACAGTGCTAAATAGCTTCTAAAAGCATGGGTCAAAAACAACAGCAACAACAAAATTCATCTTACCCAGGACAAAAAAAAATTTGTATTAATTAGTCTTTTTATAGATAATTGATAGGATGAATATCTTAGAGATTATTTTTTCCATTTGCTAAAGCAAACCTCTGTTACAGATTTTTCTGAAATGACAAAGAGCTTCCGTATTCTTGTTTATTTATGGTTTCATTTACTGTTCAGTGTAACTGAAAGAAAATGTAGAGGACCAAAAACTTAACGATAAAAATCTGAGAACCATATCCAATTAAAAGGCAAAGAGAAATACAGAGGATATGCTTTTAGCAATACATGGGGAGCGTTTGGAGCAATTCAGCGTACACACGAACATTACCGAGTCTGTTACCGAAATGAAGCATCCTGGGCCCAAACCACCTGGCTAACTGAAATCAGTAATAGAGCACCAACGGACCTGAAGTTGCCTGATCCTTCCTCCAGACACACTTTAAAAACATCCCGACAGGCTGGGGATTTAGCTCAGTGATTAGAGTGCTTGCCTTGCAAGCACAAGGGCCTGAGTTCGATCCCCGGCACCACAAAAAAAAAAAAACAAAAAAAAAAACATCCCGACATTGTAGGACTCTTAACTACCTAAAAAGTAACAATTGTTTTCTTGGAGACTAAGAAGATTATAGTTTATCCAGTAAAAGTCCATCAACACGTAGGTAAAGGAAAATAAGCCCTAAACGTTATGTTCAGAATCAAAGAAGTAATTACTGGTTGCTTTTGACGAGAATCCAGATGATTTGAGACTTTTCTTCTTAACTATACTTAGATATCGGCACCAATTGGTCTACTTGACTAAACACGATAAGAAACTAAAGACATTATGATTAAGACAGATTTTTTTCTTATACAAATAAATTTATATATTATAAAATAAACAGTTTGGATTATAAAATAAACAATGTCCATTGCTAAAATTTTGGAAATCCCCAAAGCAAAAAGAATAAAATAATAATTACCTATAGCCCCACCAACCATGTGTAATATTCTCAGTTTTTCTATTTAATTTTCTCATGAATTGAGTGCTATATATGTATATATTCATTCTTTTAATTTAATAATATATTTGAAATTGTTGCATTTATCTTTATTTACTTTGTGGTATCATATAAAATAGATTTCATGTGATATCTTGATATTTTCAATAAAAAATATTCCCAAGTTTGAAGCAATTTTTAATTCTGAAATAAAACATTTCCAGTAGATCATTAGAATTGGAAGCATTATCATGTTTTCTCCATAATTTGTGGCTAGGCATATGTTAGTTACTTGACAAAATGTTCATCAAATGAATAAATGGTCTTTGTTTTTACTGATTGAAAATTCATTACATTACTGCAGATTTTAATTAGCTAATAGAATCAATGCTCTTAACATCTAAGTAAAGAAGTATACTTAGAATTAATTAACAGGATTTTCTTCATTTTTATTCAAATTTATATATAGTGATGGAAATCATAATATTTGGGCACATTTTCCTTTATTAATCCTTCAATTTTGTCTCTGTCATATGCCAGAATTGGGTTTTTAAAAGTTACTTCCTTAATGACTTCCAGCTAATTCCTTAACAATAGTTATATTTAAGTGATTGAAATGTGAAATGAGCGTGTTTAAGCATCGCCACTTGTTTTGCTGCAGATGTTTTAAGAGTTCCAATCATAGATAATTACTATAATTAATGGATTTTTTTGACACAGCACAGATTTTCTTTGAGTCTTTCCAAGTATTATTTTACCCCACTTTTCTCTCTGTAGAAGCCTGGACTTCAGTTGTATTAATGTTTTAGCCAAATAGGTTTTTTTGTTTGGTTGGTTGTAATCAAAGCATAAAGTGTGCAGATAGTTGGGCTAAAAACAGTCTTTACATTTGTCCCATTATATTCTCAACTAGCAGATTAAAAAAAAAATTCAAAAGCCCCATTTTCCTGTTTGTGATAGGATGGTTATATACATTTTTTCTTAAAATTAAATTAATCAGAAGTCCTCTCAAGATGTTTCTGTTTTAGCATACAAAATGTATATATTCTATTTCCTAAAATCTGCTTTTTAGAACTGATTAAAAAAAAAAAGAATATACACAAAAATGTTAGCAATTACCTGTTCTATATGAAGGGACTATAGCTTGTTTCCCACCTTTACATTAAGGTATTTAAAATTTCTTTATTAAACAAGCATATGTCTTTCATGTTTGTACTATACAATATTTTTATTTATGTTCTTTTTCTTTATGTATCCTTCAGCTGAGTTCTGAAGTCTTTAACAATTCGTAAAGGAAAAAAACAAATAAAATCAATTGATTTCATCAGGTCAGATGCCGAATAGAAAATGTACTTGTGCTGTGGGTCTTATTGTGATTTTGCAAGCAAGAAGTTTGGATTTTTCCCTTCAAGTGCTTCTGATGCCAAAGCATGTCATGTGCCTTCGAATCTGACATAATAATTTTGCTGGAGCTATTCAAACATAATGTTTTCATTATAGCCATCAAGGGTATATTTTGAAGAATTCCTAAGCAGAATGAGTCTTCCTATGTGTGTGGTTGCTGTGAAGGATTTGATATTTCATTTTACAAGCTAATGGAGTAGCCTGTCTTCATGGACGCTAGTAGAAGATGCAAAACTCGCAGGCCAGAGACAAGGTCCTGTGTTACTCCACGACACAACACAGGCATCAGCGGGTTTGCTTTTCTTTCCTTTCCCCGCCCGGATGACATGGGTGAGCTCAAACAGACGACTTCACATTCTTTCCTGCTCTTGAGAAGGACCTTTGTACCAGCAGTAAGCATACTTTCCTTTAGTTCAACAGAGAATCGTTTCTATCTTCCGATGCATTTATCCTTACAAATATCATAAAGCTAGTCCGGAAAAAAATCACTCAGTGTCTGGATTATAAGATGCACAGAAAAGAGAGCCATTTGGAATTGTCTCTTAATAATACCCATCCTTAATGTGTAACCCGCCTTCTGCTGAGGTGGTGCATGACCACACTGTTCTCCTGGCTGCGTATTCATCTGGTCAACAGAAACCGGATCTGTTTCTGTTCAATCTCACTCATACATCAGGTAATTAAGTTTATAATCAATGGGACTATAATCAGCAGGATGAATTACACTATAGTGCTAACCTCAGCCTCAGCCACAGCCTACAAGCCTCCCAAAAAGGCTAGTTAAACAACTGCCACAAATCACCATGGTTCACTTTCAAGTTCCAGGTGGTTTTCTTCAGCTTAAAGACTGATAGTGCCATTTGACCAAAAGAATTAATGCAGATACAGCAAGTTGTATTAGTGAATATGCAGACTCTGTTTTGGCTTGCGGAAAGAATCTAGGGCAACTCTACCAACTGTAACAGCTCTGCTCAGTGAATGGAGTTAGACTCGAATGATTTGCAGGATTCAATTGGTGACGTTAATTTTAGGGAAAATCAAGAACACATTTTGTTCTGCCCCCTTTTATTTATTTGTAGAAGTACACGACCGTGGGCAGTGGCAGCAAACCTATGGCATGTGTTTTACTATGCTTTTCTTTTAAAACAAAAGATGTTAATGTAGAGTCATTTTTTTTTTTTTAAACTAAAATCTCAGTATTAGGTTCAATGGCAGTGCTGACACTTTATAATAATTGAGTTTTGTCTTACAGTTTGGGTGCTGGGTCTCTAAAAGGCTCGCCACCACTGCCATAGAGCCTGTAAAACTACTGAGTCTATTTGCCACTAGATGTCGGCAGGTACCCGGGAATCACGTGATCTATTGTTATCGTATCTTTATTCACTTGAAGGTTTTTACCTACCGCATCCACCGGAAGTTATTGTGTTTGGGGGAAGGTGGGAAGGAATGCATGGCTTTCACACAGGGTGCCACTGGTAGAAATGCTTTTCACAATTGTTGGAGCCACCCTAATGTGACCTACAGCACAGAGGGGCTGAAGGTTGACATGACTCCCAATGTACACACTTCACTAACTGATTAGCTATGGGATCCACAGTTCATTCAAATAATTGGGATTAAATTATTGCTTGGAGGGGCTCTTTGAGGGCACTTTTCTTAACACCTTTTCTTTATTAATTTCAAAACTGAAGTGATTCCTCTGTTCCATTAAACGATTAAGTGCTGGTTTAAGAGTGAGATTTGAAATCATTTGGAGATATTTACATAATGCCACAAGAATGAGGTTAGTCTCTAAGCCTCCCAATTGAGTTCTCAGCTTAAAAGAATAACAATCAAATCAGTGGTCAAAGCCATCTAGCAGGATGCTATAGTTTGGAACTTTAATATTTACGAAGTCCCATGTGTTAAATAGCTTGGTTCCTGGGATGGCACAACTGGGAAGTGGAGGAACTTTAAAATGTAGGAACTAAGTCTAGGGGGCATACTGTTGAAGGGGACTTTGGGATCTTGGTAGCTTCCTCATTTTCTGTTTGCCTCATGGCCTCCCAATGAGCAGCTTCCTCCTCCCCATACTCCTTCCATGATGTGCTGCCCCCCACAGGCCCAAAATAATAGGGCCGACTGATCATGGACTGGAACTTCCAAATTGTGTTCCAGAGTAAACTTTCATCTTTATAAACTGATTTCTCAAGTATTTGGTTGCAGTGATGGTAAGCTAACTAACACACAGGAGATGGCAGATTATCTCAAGGGACCGCTAAACTATCCTTGGACTCACCAATTCAGATGCTTCAAAAAATATTACATTCAAAGTTATTACTTACTATAGCAAAAGGATACAAGTCAAAATCATCAAAGGGGGAAAGACACGTGGGGCAAAGTGCAAGAGAAACCGAGGGTAAGTTTTTAGATTTCCTTTCCCAGTAGGGCTGCAGGAGGACGAGCTTAATGTTGTCAGATAAAATGTGTGACATGCTGCCAACCAGGGAAGTTCATTCAAGCTTCGGCACCTGGGGATTTTACTGGGGTTCGCTCACAGAGGCGTGTGGTGCCCACTCGATTAACTCAGCTTCTCAGATGCCAGATCCTCAGAGCAAACAGCTCTTCAGCAGAAATCACAGTTAAGGTAAATAGATGTGATCGCAAAACACACTTCTATCAGGAAGGCTATCCCAAGGGCTTCGAATTTCTCTCTCTCGGGGGCCTGCCAAGAATACTGTAGAGTTTGAAACACTCAGGCCTTCTGCCGTAACCCTTTTCGAACCAAGACCTATTCAATAGGTTTAGAATGCCACAGTTTGTGTTACAGCATGAGCAAAGCTCCTAGAGAAATTTCAAATGTTATATATCATAAATGTACTACGCTGTAATAAACGTGAGGCATTCATAGGTAAATAGATGCAACTTGAGACCATAATATTCAGGTAAATAAGTCAGACACAAGCTTAAATATCACCTAGTTTCTCTTATATGAGAAATTCTCTTTCCTCCCTCTCTTCCACTCTTTCTCCCTCCATCTGTCTAGAGGGAGAGAGAGAGAGAGAGAGAGAGAGAGAGAGAGAGAGAATATATCTATAGAAGAATATATAGAGAGAGAAGAAAAAATACATATAGAAGAAGAAAAATATATAGTGAGAGAAAGGGGGAGAGAAAAAGATAGAAAAAGTATACATAGAGAGAGAGCAAGATAGAAGTTAGATAAATAGTAAGATAGATAAATGGGAAGTTAGATAAATAGGAAGGGAGATCTTTTTCAAATGAATGGAAGAATAAGAAATGGAAGGAAAGGGCAGAGGAGGGAAGGTGGATAAGAAAAAAAAAGAATTGAAGGAAAAATGATGAAAATAGAGCTTTTGCAAATGCAAAGAGGAGGAAGAGTTGGAATGAGCAGGGAGGGAAGGGATGGATAGGAGGTAAAAAGAAGAATAATTCACATATATTATGTGCATGTACCAACTCTCCATGATAAATGAAATCTTTATGTACTGCAAGCATGTACTAAATAAAAAATAAAAATATAATTTTAAAAAGTCTTTTTCTCCTCATTTCTGAGGTGCTTGCTTCTCAGGTTACTGAGTTGTAGTTTTCCTGGACTCACCAAATATAACTATGTCTCTTTCTAACACTGTGGTTTTAATATGGTTTCCGATCATTCTCCTGTCACATCAGAATTTATATTGGGAATGATCAGGTACAAGAGAAATATGGACATTTTTATAAAGTTTACAGCAAGCTGTAATACCACTGACTTTGGCCAGTGTGGGTTACTCAGAGAGTTTTGTACTCAATTAAGTAATTATTAGTCTGATGAAGAAAGACCATGTTAATCCAACAAACAAACAAAAATAAAGATGGTCAAATCAGAAGTAAGTTTACCTCCCATGCAGAATAGCTCTAACCCACGATTAAACCTGTGGAATAGCTAAGAAGAGAGAGCCTCTTCTGGGGTCTCACACATTTAGTGACTAGCCTGACTTGCAATGGTGTGTGAGCCTGGAAAAGTGTGAGAGATGGAGTTGGCCAACTTTTGGCAGGACTCACAAGTCCGATTTGTAGTGGTAGCCTCTGCATGAAATACAAAATTCTTTGCTTCATGCCCTGTGTATAGTGGTAGATCTAGTTGCATGTTCCACAAGATGATGAATTCAAGCGACAGCGTTGGCCTTCAAGGTGGTACAGTCTCTCATCGACATCTTTCTACCAGTCTCTGTTCCATCACCAACAGTGACTGTGTGAGTGGTCCAGACAGGTCGGTCTGTCTGTAATCTGCCACTCTGTAGTTTTCCAAGTTTACTACAAAGTAAAGACTTTGCAAGTAAAGACTCTTGAGTCCAAGCAAGGGGAATATTAGCCAGTTATGAAAACCAGCTTGAGTTCTGTCCACAAAGTGATGGGATCATATACCACTTTGGTTCTGAATAGCTGACTAGGACATTGAATTGTTACAGTAGGCACCATTCATTTCCAGCTTAACTGAAATATCAGTGAACCAGACTCAGAACTTTAAGGAGACCTCCATGAATCAAAGATTTTATTGAGCTGAGAGTTCAGCTTCAGGAAACAGAATAGCCAGAAACTTTCCTAAAAAGGTCTGTCACTTTTTAATGTAAAGCTTGATACTACTGGAGTCTAGTTCTCTTTCTCAGTTTACATTAGACTTGAGAAGTGTTTCTGAATCTACTCATCTTCTTAAGTCATCGAGTCTGAGTGGGCCCATTTCAAATTGAGACTATCAGGCCAGGATCATAAGACTTTCATGTGTATGGTATTTTGTTTTGAGCAGAACCCACTAGGAAGCTGGTAGGCTATTTTCAAGAGGTACAGACCTGGTTTCAGGTCAGGGTCATGAAAAAGTAGTGTTTCTGGAGTTGTCTCTCATAGGGTCCCATCTACAAACTCCTCAGTCAAAAGCCATATGGCTCAAAGAGTTATTCGGGTTGTGCTGTCCTACGGTTGTTGCTACTACTCTACATGTAACCCTTCTGGATCATGGTAATCCCTTTCTGCGTTTCTTTCTTCCTGATACTGAGGAATGAACCAAGGGCCTTTGCACTGAGCTGCATTCTTGGCCTTTAATTTTTTTTTTCTTTTGTGACAGGGTCTCTGTAAGTCACTCAGTTGCTCAGGCAGGCCTCAAACTTGCAATTCTCCTGCTTCTAGAGTCCTGGGATTACCTGTGTGTACCAGTATGCCCTGTTTCCTCTGGCATTCACAACAGAAGCACGTAAATGAGAATCAGACCCTCAATCAGCAGTGGAATTCACAGCAGTACAGTAAATTGATGCAAAGGTCTGTAGCCACAATCATATTTGTTTTCCTCATTATAAGATTTTTCCAAATTCCATCAGCTGAATTCAAGTACCCCACCCCGCAAGATGGGGACTTGTGTGATGACATCACAGCAATACCTATTTGAATCTCTTGATAACTTCAAATTTACTGACGTATTCAGATGGGTGTTTATGACTATTAGATCAAAGTTCAAACTTTAAATCATATTTCTTTTTAAAAAGAAAAGATTGGAATAAAAGGAAAAGAAGAAATAGGGACACAGCGATAGAGTCTACTCCATGCCGTAGAACAAGGCTTTGTATTAATTTCCAATTTTGAATAATTGCTTGCTTAAATTTCAACCAAAAGAATTTCTAATATTTTCAAGACGCCCATAGCTGCCTATTGACCAGGTTTTCACTTATGATACTATGTATTTTCGCTTTGGAGCACCCTTGACTTATGCACTGCCGGTGTGCTACTTTCTGACTAGGCTGCAGGGCTGGTTCCTCCCTGTCAGGGTACTATTGCTTTTTCTACTCCCATATAGAATAACGGACAAAAAAGTAGTCATCATGTGGGCACCTTGTTTCACGTCTCGCTTCATTCTCCTTTGTGATACAGGTTTTCTTATGCTTTTCTATTTTCTCTCCTGTTAGGTTCCTAACTTTGTATAGTGAGTCTAAGAATTCGTTTTTGGTTTGTTTGAGTTTTGTTTTTTTTTGTCGCTGGGTCTTTCTCAACAAACAAGAATGATATTTGTGAATAAAGACAGATTTGCCTCCCCAAATGGGCAGCATTATTTATGCAAACGGATGGAAACATGGAGATTTAATTGTATCATTGGCTAGAACTATCCATGTTTTATTTAATAAAGGTGGGCCTGCTGGTCATGGTTACCCATTCACAATCTAAGAGAGAAAGTATTTAGTCTTTCACTATTTAGAGTGATGTTAGCCACGAGGTTGTAATGCCTGCCATTCATCAAATTGATGAAATTTCTTTCTGTTTTTGACTTCTTGGGTGTTTTTGCCATAAAAACATATTGGATTTTGACACATCTTTTCTGACTATTGAGATAATCATAATTTTCTTTCTTTCTCTAGGAACTGATAAACATAAGTCATAATTCAAGTTCTGCCTTCCACCTGTAATTAAATATTTTCACAAATGAATATTTAGTACAGCACGGACATGCCCATTAGTTTACTCAAGATAGTCTAATAATTTCCCATAGTTATCACATGAAATATAAAGTAAAAGTTATTTATAATTTTTCCTACCACAGATAAATTTTACTGACTTGATTTATTCTACTTAAAGGGTATAGTCAATAATTATTTTGAAAATGTTAAATCAAGCTTGTATCCCTGAGACAAATCATAGCAAGTCTTATTATCTGAACCTTTAAATAAAGCAATCAATTCCAAGTATCTGTATTGTATTAGAGGTGCTTGCTCATCTTTGCATTAGGGATATCTGTCTGGAATTTTGTTCGTGACATCTCTGAATTTGCTCTTAGGATCAAGCTAAATCCCCAGCCCCCACTTTTTTTTTAACATTTTAAAGATGAATTTTTATGAAAAAACTGACTTATATTTGTATAGGCAGAAAATGATTAAAAATTGTTGTTTCTTAGATAAGAAAGTTTTCTTTGATTTTTCTTGTTTTCTTCCAGAATGGACAAAAGCAGCACTATGAAGCAAATTTTAAGTATCATTTCCCTTGGCTTTTATTAATACGCAAAATATTATAGATTTATCCTTGTTTTTCTCTAATTCCATGGACTAGAATATTGGAAAAAATCTCTGACTGCCAGGGACAAACACTGCAGTGGACAGACATTTTATGACTTTTTTGTCCTATTTCTTATTTCTCCTTTGCATCCACATAAATGATTAAAAATGATTAGGAATTTGATATAATTAATTTGATCTTACCATAAGGAAGATTTATCCATTGGAATAATTTAAGTTAATAGCTTATAAATATTGTTGAGGTGAGGAAAAATAAAGACATACTCTTTCTTAGCATATCTCAAAAATAATTTTTTTTAAGATTCTGTTAAATTCCATGCTTTCTTAGAAGTGGAACAATAAATCAAACATGGACTTATTCATGGAGAAGAATAAAAAGATAGATAACACAATAGTTAAAGTACTTTATCAGATCTAAAATATTCAGCAGCTATAATCAGTTTAAGTACGGTTTTGAATAATTATTTTCCTGCTATTTTACATAAAGTTTTTCTTTTAACTGTTTCCAATTGTCACTTGTAAAATAAATAATGCATACGTGCTACCAAAATGATTATGGAAGTGAGTTTAATTTATGCAAGTGAGTTTATCTAAGTGAAATGAAAAATAAGACACATATATCTTGTAGGACTGTTATAAAATATGAGATAGTACAGTATAGAATGCAAACTACAGTAAAAAACAAAAACAAAAATAAACAAAAAAACGTTATTCTTACCCAGTCACCTGAGGAGATGAGGCAGAGAGTAGCTGCTTCTCTAAGCCCGAAACTCCTTCAGGGCAGGGCAGGCCGCAGTCTCTAAAGCAATTCAGTACTTCTTCCTGTGTGTCTGGAGCAGACAGGAATTGAGTTCCCAAGAAAAGATGGTAAAGTTACTTTGTACAAATGAGAAAGAGAAAGTTGGAGGAATAGGAAAAAGGGTAGGTGGAGTGAGGGAAGCTGATGGTATGTACTCTGATTACATGACAGTGACAGGCAGTTGAGATGGTCTTTCAATGATTCCAGGCAAACGTTCATTTTAGAATGTGAGTGGAGACAGACTCCGGCATGTGGTGTGCCTGTGTTTCCACCAGAGCTAAAGGCCGCCCGGAGCTCCCTACCACGCCAAAGAGCCACACGCTGTGCCATGACTTCTCTCAGTTCATTTGCTGGCATTTTCAATACTTTTCTTAAGTCTTGATTTTGAATAAATGCATTTTTAAATCAGTAACTACATATTTTTGCTAAAATTTCACAAGCAACAAGTTGGGTGGGCTTTGAACAAAAATAACAGCAAACACAGTCAATCAAAGTAACAGAATACGGGGGTTGGAGACTTAGTTTAGTGGCAGAACTCTTGCCTAGCAAGCACATGACCCTGAGTTTGATCTTCAGTGCCCAAAAAGTCAGAATACAGCCAGATCAGCCTTCGGCCCCAAGGGCCTTTTCTGTCCACACACCAAGGACATTGCTTCTGGAATGAGACACAACCTTTTCTACTCTTTCATTTGCACATAGCTGTGCAATCAGGAATCCATATACTAGGACTTTGAATACAATTAGGAGGCATGATTGAAAAATATAGTGACTGTTTAAATTTTTGAAAATGTATTATTAGCATAAGGAATATTATGCTAGTTACTCTTGCTTCTCACACATATATGCCATGTTTCTTGCCACTTTCTGAAGCAGTCTGAAAGTTCTCTTTTGAGAGCTTCTTTATTGCACGGTGCTGGTTGCCTTGATGTCCTACATCAATGCGAAAATCTTACCTTTCATGGTCAGTTTGACCTTGGGGAAGAATCAGAAGTTGTGAAGTGCCAGATGTGGTGAATAAGGTAGATGTGGAAGCATACAATGGTTTTACAGAACTGCGTTTCTGTTGGATGGCACTCGGCACTTGGCCGTGTATTTCTGATCACACCTCATAAAGCCACTTGTGAAAGGGGACTCTCAGAACTGGTTTTGAAAATGGCAAGAACGATGGCATAAACAGGTTTGAGACAAGAGGGAGCATTCTGAGAGCATTTAATGGCAATGTGTCTTTTAATCTACTAATTATTTTCTTTATAATTATATTGTATTTTGTGGTCAGTCCTTATATCACTCCATAATTTATATATAAGCACTCTGCTTGAACTCTTATGATAGAAAAATCAATATTTCCTGATCCATAAAATTTTCTGAAGCATTTCGTTTAAGTGTATATTCCTATCAGCTTCTACTAAGAAACAGAATTTTGAATAATACAATCTAAAGAATTACTTAATTTTTACAACAAACTTGAGCTGGATGGTGCCAGCACTATTATTACTGAATGAGAGATGAGCAATTACCCAAAAAGAAGCACATCCTATCTATAAAATAAAAATAATTTAATAAAATAATGATGCTATAGCATTGTGGCACTATAATTCTCTGGACCTAATAATTGTAAGCCAGCTCTCTTGAATTTCTTTTTATAACTGGACTTAAGGGAAAAATAATAAAAGTTAAAGTTTCTCCACCTATATTAAAATGAGCAGGGTTATCACGGTGTTTTCCTTTAATTTCCTCTCCTCCAGGCATACATACATACTTTTTAAAAAGATGTTAGGAAATTTAAAGTGCGCTTTAGTCTATATCCTTGAGGGAGAAAAAGAAAAACACAAAACTTACTCTCCAAGCCAGCTATAATTTGCTAGTATTGCATATCTAGGTTACGGATGGTAGAATGATGTAGTATCTTTCTTGCTTATTTTCTGTATTCTGAATACTCACTTACTAAGCAGGAACACACTAATTGAAGCCCATTTTAAATGCATGCAAAATACAAAGTGTCTGAATATGTGACCGAATAAGATTATTTATAAAAGGTAAGATGCTCTAATGCAGAATACATGGCACCAATTTGAAGTGCATTTTTTAATAAATAAATTGCCTAAATATGTATTTTCCTATGCCATATGTTTTGAATAAAACCATTTTAGAAGAATTTGAAAGGCTTTAAATTGGAAGATGACAAGGTTTTCCTTCTGTGTAACTCGGTGGTAATCCAACCTGATCCTCTACATGGTCTGTCTGCAGCATCCAACAGTTTCAGTCTCTGGGAGTAATTGTAACCAAGGCAACGTGACAGGGAATAATTAACAGCTGGAATTCATCTTCAAAATATGAAGAATGTTCTAAATAATAAATATTAGAATAATAACCTATCTCACATCTCTATCTACCGTCAGCTTTCTTGAAACAGTTGCACTAATTAATAGTAGTGATTTTGTATAGAGGATGACTGACATATATATTAGAGAATAACATTGAGTGAAATTGTCATGATTAAAAGTATAGTAAAAACCTATCCAAATATCCATAAATGCATGTAAAGAGATCATTTCCCTCTTTCTATCTTTTTTTGTGCCTGTCCAGGTTGAAAGTGTAGGGAAAGTATTCTATGTAAATAGGATACTAGCGTGCTAGATTTAGCAGTCAGAACATCTTGGTTTCAAGTCATGTCTCTGGTCTACACTAGTTTTGTGACCTTGGGCACTCATTAGTCTTTTTCAACGGAAGATGAGGTTGATATCAATATATTAATATAGTTGTTCAGAAAATGACATGAAAGTATGGAAATAATGTACTTCAATACTTACTAATCAAAGAATAAGACTTCAATAAAGGTAAGTAGATCTGTTAACAAACATTAATATATATCACATAACAATCTAGATTGTGATATCGCAGTGAGCCAGACAAGAACAACCCTTTCACTTGAGAAATATAATCTTCAGGATAAAGAGGCAGATAGTAAACATATAAATTGCTCTAAGTATAAATAAATTAATAAATTTAAACAAGGAACAGAAAATTTCCAGAACTGCTGAGGGCACAGAAGAAAATAAAGTAAGTGACGATGTGGCAGACTGAGGATACTGATTTATTTAGTTTTGTGGATAAAAGTCTCTGTGGAATTGATCTTTAATATAAACCTTAATGATAAGACAGCAGCCACATAAAGAACAGAAAGACAAGCAGACATTCCTTCAACATATTGATTTCAATACCTTTGCTGGATCGTATAGTCATTTAATTTTTAGTTTTTAGTTTTTTGAGTAACCTCCACACTCTTTTCTAAAATAATTGGTTTTATAATACCACTAAGAGTGTACATGGTTCCTTGTCTCTACATCCTCCCCAAAGCTTATTGTCTTTCATTTTTTCTGATAATAGCCCCTGCCATGGGTGTGATGTGAAGTGTCACTGTGGTTTCAGGTGGTATTTCTCTGATGCAGAGTTGTGGTTACAAGAGGATGGTGGGGGTGGGGAGAAGAGGAAACCCAGAGAGAGAGCAACAGATATAAAGTTACATTTAGGAGGAATAGATTCTGGCGTTCCTTGCACGGGAAAGTGACTACAGTTAGTAATATCCTGTGTTTCAAAATAACTAAGAGAGAATTTTAAAAGAAATGGTGAAAAAAGAAGCAGTAAACATCAGACCTGATGGATATCCTAATTACTCCAACTTGATCATTCCACAATGTATATATTATCAAAATTTTACTTTCTACCCTGTAAATATATACAAGTAATGTTTGCCAATTAATAATAAAATAAGACTATTCTTAAGAGAATTATAAGGACAGTATTCCAAACTGTAGCAGTAAGTATAAAAAGTCTGAAGTAAAGTACTTTTGTTGGAGAATAATAAGATGGTAGGAATAGTTAAAAAGAAAACAAAAAAAGATTATCTAAGACAGGTAAGCAGAGACTGAATCAAGTTGAGACTCACAGATCACGGTTAGGAATTTTTATTTTAAGAACATTATGAGAAGTCTCTTGTTGCCTCGTTTACCACTAGTAAATGTAGTAGTAATATAAATATTCATGTAACTATTTCTAATTGCATTAGGAGCATTAGTATTCTCCATGGAATATAAAAAAGTTTTCTTTATAGAAAATAACCATAACCAAATTTGAGGAGGTAAATACATTATGAAACCAAAACCGAAATGATCTTTGGCAATAGAAAGTATGAAGCTAAAGAGTTTGCTATATTTGTCATCTTTCTGACACTCCATGTTAATTTAAATGATCTCAATGGCATGGATAATATTTTAAAAATATTCAACAACCAGTTAATCAAAAGGAATATTTTATGTATAGAAACACTGCCAGTGAGGCAGGATGGCAATAATTTCATCTACATCATCTTTCCTTATCATAGTTGTCTGGATTTGTACAGTATCTATCACTTAATTGGCATCTAACAAGTAATTTTTGGTTAAAGAAAGAGAGTTGTTGATTAGTCATGAGACATCAAGATGACTATATTTCTCTCATTGGCTCCCTTCTAAGTCCTCAAGATCCATTGAAAGTGTCATTAAGCAAGAAAACAGATGCAATGAAACCCAGTAAAGCATCTAATAAATAAGAAGAACCAAAGAATCGCTCAGTGAATCTTAAACTACATCATCTGAAATTTAGAATCATGCAGTTCTAGGGTTTCTGCCAGCAGATAGATTACACATAAAACTGGCATCAGAAAGCATGAGGAGAGGAGTAAATGGTACATTCCTTGAATTGGACCACATGTTTTCCAAGAGTTTATTAAGCAACAAGACTTCCCTCCATCTTTCTCTTCATGCACAAACCTGCATGCACAAACAACACGAAACAAGGGAAACAGAAATGATGCTGTCTTTACCGACGTCTGGCTTACAAGAAAGTGTGTCTCCCACTTCCTGGAATAAAACAGCTGTAGTGAGAATGTGTTTTAAAATAATTACAGTTAATAGACTTTAAAAATATACAAGAAACTCATTTCTTTGAGTTGCAATGATGTTTAATCCATTTTATGCAAGATGTGATAGTACATGCCTGTAATCCCAGCACTAGGCAGGCTGAGGCAGGAGGATGCCCACAAGCTGGAGGCCAGCCTGGGCTACAGAGTGAGACCCTGTCTCAAAAAAACCACACAGACCAAAAAAGCCCAATGCAGTTCAAGTAAGCAGTCTCTCTTTTCATAATTTTAGTGTGCAATGCTAGGATAGCTGCATTTTTGTCATGTGATCAATTCTGTGAACCCAATTATCAATTAAAATAATTTTGAATCAATGTAACTTGTATTATTAAACAAATTACCATTTCAAGAAGAGAATCATATACCTTTATGGATACCAACCTGCCATGGAACAGGGTTTGTGCTCACAATCTCATAATGGTGGGTTAAATAATAAGGGGTATAAGGGAAATTTAAAAGTGACTTTTCAGTAATCAGATCAGAAAACTTCCAATCTTTCATCTTACAAAGAGGTGACGAGGCATAAGGTGTTATAATAAAGATCTCCCCGTTTTGTTTGTTTCTTCTTATTAACACAGTCTGAGATAAAGGTCATTGAGAAAGGATCAGTAAACCTCCGGGGGACCCAGAAGTAAAGGCTAAAATGCTTGTTGTTCACAAACTGTCTTGCCACTAGCTCGGGTGAGAACTGGAGTCCTTCTCAGCCTGTGCTATTTGTTACTTCCATCTTTATTTCCATAAATAACACCGTTTTCTTTCACCTTGTTCACTTCTAGTTCTGGGATTATGTTTTACTCAACCGTTCTTCCTGTCAGTCTGTGTAGGAGATACCTCCCTGTCACCACGCAAGACTCCTAGCCCGGGAGTACATTTGCTAAGAGCTTCACGCTTGGGATATTTAGCTGTCTGTGCCTTGATTGCACCATCGTGCTTCCTTAGACTTGGAACATTTAAACCTCCTGTTTCTTGTTTAATTAAATGTGATCATTTATTTTTTGCTGAAAATCATATATTTTGTTGAAATGTTCACACGGGTTGGATTTAAAATAACTCATTCATTCATTCAAATGCTGGGGAGGAAAAATTGAGTAGAACTTTAAATAAATAACTCTCTTTTTCTTATATTTTAAAAGAAGACAAGCAAAAAATTAAATACATGGCATACTATGTAACAATGACATGAAAAAACTAGAGTTTTTTTAAAAATTATGGAATGGTAGTTATAGAAGAACTTTATTATAAAGCAGTTAAAAAAAGCCCTTCTATTAAGATAAAATATGAACAGACACCAAAATAAAGAGAGAAAGGTAGTGTCGCTGATCTTTGGAACAAGAACAATCCAATCCAGGTAGAGCCAAAAAAAAAAAAAAAAAAAAAAAAAAAAAAGGTTTGGGCCATGGAAGGCCTAGATCCTTTAAACATGGAGGGAGCCCACAGGGCAAGACTGTTGGGAGGCAGGAGAGCCATGAGGGATGGGAAAGCCCAGAGACAGTAGTTAAGGCAGAGAACAGCCATGATGATTTTATTCTAAATACATATTTTTTTAATTGGAATCGTATGTTCTTTTATACTATGAACATCATTATGACCTGTTATTATAACTACTACTCACTTTTATTTTACATGCTTCTCTTCAGTTTGATTTATAGGTTTTTGTTCTATTTGTGTGTGCATATTTGTGTAAAGCAGTTGGAATTATTATTTTGGTTTTTGTTTTGTTTCGTTTTGGTTCTTTTGAGACAGCCTCTCATTATATAGTTCAGGCTGGTTTTGAACTCACTATGTTGTCTGGGCTGGCCTCAACCTCACAGTGATCCTCCTGCCTCAGCCCCCCAAGTGCTGGGACTACGGGCTTGCACCACCACGCTGGCTTTATTTTTAAGTTTTCAAATTTTTCATTACTTTCATATTTATTATTTTATCAGTTTCATTTTCCTTAGGTCAAGTAGGTTTTAATTTTTTTTTCTTATTTTCTTATATTAGGGATATGAAAAGTGACATCATTGTTCTTTGTTTTTTTCTACTGGCATAATTGTAACAAGTTTTCTTTTTTTTTTTTTTCCAGTGCTGACGATAGAACTCAGGGCTTTGCGCTTGCTGGGCAAGCACTGTAATCACTGAGCTAAATCCCCAGCCCCTGTAACAAGTTTTCATGTTTTATATGTTCTATTATTTGTAGAAAATTTTTACTTTCACTATTTTCCAAATAAAATAATAGTGCTTTTCATTCTGTTCATAATTAACGTAAGTTTTGTCTCTGTTAGCAATATTTTGTTTAGCAGAACTGCTCCTCCGGCAGATATTTTGAAGTGTTGTTTCCCTGCAGTTCATTTTTACCCCGATCTGTTCACTGAACAGAGTTAATCCTGCATCATACACTCGGTGTCTGTGTTAATTCATTTTACAATGTACTTGCAATACATCTCCTTCCGAGAAACATATTTTCTCTAAATCTACAGCCATTTACTATTGTGCCTCAGCATATTTTCCCACATTTTATTTTTCCTGTTTATTCATTTCTTTGAAGAAATATCTATTTAGAGATTATTGAAAAATAAGAAAACATAAATATCATTATGAAGTCCAACTCAGAATTATCATAACTGACCATCTCACTCCAGAAAGAATAGCTATTATCAAGAAATCAACCAATAACAAGTGCTGGCTGGGCTGCGGGGAAAAAGGAACCCTCCTCCACTGTTGGTGGGAATGCAGACTGGTCCAACCACTGTGGAAATCAGTGTGGAGAGTCCTCAGAAAACTACAACTAGAGGTTCCATTTGACCCAGCTATTCCTCTGCTGGGTATCTTCCCAGAAGAATTAAAATCATCGTATCACAGTGATATATGCACAACCATGTTCATAGCAGCACAATTTGTAATAGCTAAGTCTTGGAAACAACCTAAATGCCCAACAACTGATGAATGGCTAAAAAAGATGTGGTGTTTCTACACAATGGAGTACTACACCGCCATAAAAAAGGATAAACTAGAGTCATTTGTATGTAAATGGATGTTCCTTGAGAACATACTATTAAGTGAAAAAAATCAGACACTTATTAGTACACATCGAATTGTTTTTCTGATATGAGAAACCATAAGTGTAAATAAGGACAAAGGGGTAGAATAGATATTTTGTTTAAAAAAAGAAAAAAGAGAGATAGTATTCAAAAGAGAGAACTAAATAGGGAAAAGGGGGATAAAGAAGAAGGTTAAAAGAAAAGTAAGATGAAAGGGGAAAAAATGGTAAAGTGTAGTTACACTTGTTGCAAATAGGGAGGGGTGGGTGAATGGAAGGGAGGGGAGGGGAAGAGGGAAGAGGGGGGAAAACCAAGATGTATCATGTACAGGTACAAAATAACCACGTTGATCATGATCATTATGTATACAATGTACCAATACATGTTCTTGGTAAAAATAATAAAAAAAATTAAAAAAAAAAAGAATTATCACAACTGGGTTACGATTCCATAGTTGAAAAAGAATTGGACTTCTTAAACGAGCAGGTCTTGAGCGTAATCTAAATCCTATTTCCAACACATAAACCAAATCAATAGGACTTTCGGGTTTATTGCTCTCAGTGAATAATATTCAAGCTTTCTGAAACAATTACTGGATGAGAAACTGGGGTCAGCAGGTACCACTTTTGTGTTCAGCCTGGGCTGGGTTCCCAGGTCAAGGTGCAAATGACGATACAGTATAGATATTCCTATTGTAATCAATAGAGCAGGCTTAAAAATGCTTGAGTAATTATCCACAGCAGCAGAAATTATTTAAATCTTTGGATGAAAATTATGTTTAACATTTTTTCAGTGACTATGATTTGTCAAACATTATGCTAAAGGTTTTATTTATATTATCTCATTTTATCTTCACAAATACTTTGTAGAAAAGTTGCTATTTCCCACATACAGATGTGGAAACTGGCTTTCTATGTCTAATTAATTTACAGAAGAACACATAATCAGTATAATAAGTATAAGGGCAATAAGTCAACCACATTTTCACTAATATCAAATTTCTTTCCTCAACACAATTGGTATAAAAAGCACTAAACTAACAATATACAATATACTTTTTTCAAAATTAACTTTCTTTTTCTATAAATGTAGCTAAATTTAGACTTCCTCTGAGATCTTTTCTTTCTCTATTGGTTCTGAACCTTAAAAAATTAAATAATCAGCACTACATAGATTTAGTATTGTTTTGAAATAAACGTCATCACAAAATAAAAGCAAATCATTCTGGAATTATTTTAATACAAAGGAACATACAAAAGTTAAAACATCCTTTGTGGTGTTACAAGAAAGAGACAGAAATAATAATGTGTTAAATAAGATGGAATTTTTTTCTCTTTCAGGTCATAATCCCACCTAAACATGGTAGATTCATGGTATTAGGCTTATTGTCTTTTCTGTCTTATTACACTATTTTCTGCTGCTCTGGCCCAGCCTTTGTGTTCACATTGAAACAATCAGGAAGCATCTCTAGAGGGACAGATGGGAACACAGAAGTTTTCTCTAAAGCCATGACATAGAGGTTATATCACCCAAATTTCATGGACACTGTTGCATCAGATGGCCAGTCCAGGAAAAGGATGCAGAAGCATTTATCGCTATCTGAACTCGTGGGTAATTAGCAAAATCTACTTTACAATATATAAATGGAAACCTGGGTACTGGGAATCAAACCAAAGCAGGGTCTCATTTATTTGGATAGTCAATACAGAATTGAGTGTACAGCCAGTGATCGTCTATTTAATGAGAGATGAAATATATGTACAGGGAATCTTACAGAAAGAAAAATAGACATGCAAAAGTGATTACAGTCATTCAAGATAAATGTTAAAGAGAAAACATTAACTGTTATATCATAGGGTAGAGGGAAAGAGATGTTGTAGAACATTAAATTTCTATCCTGGAATTTTCTATTGAGTAATAATGGAATTCCTTGGTTTGTTCTAAATTATATGTTGAGTGACAAAAATGCATATGCATTCTGCCTGTTTAACAGGCTTCTTTGCGTGTGAATGCAAAGTCTTTACTTACTACACACGACCAAGTAGGCTAGAACCATCTTAAGTTCTCCTACAGTAACTTCAAATATATGTTACTTGAGCAACAAGATTCACTGGCGTTTGAAGACTCACGTGTTCTCTGGTCGCACATGAGCAATCAGGAAAATGAAGTGGAGGAGAGTAGCTGAAACAATATTTTAAGATCGTTGTTAATGTAAGAAACAGTACTTAGCAAACAACGCTGTATCATACTTGGGTTCCAAATTTGCATTTTGACTTAAAATATATATTCAAAGAATAGGTTTCTTTCTAAATGTTTATGTGCACACACACCCACACCCACACACACAATTGTATTAGTATCAGTATTGGCATTAGTAATAGAGCTCCATCTAGTGTTTACAGATTTGCAAATCACAGGTAAATTTATGTTTTGATTTGTATTAATAATAATTATAAATTATTTCAAGAATAAACTTCATTAATTGCTTTCATTTACATCATTTACTTACCCCCTGAAGACAGAAAGTGAGACTTTTTTTAGTCTAAATAATGATAGGTATTCCTATTGTAAACAATGAGCTTATAAATGCTTACATAATTACAACTAATGTACATAAATAATGTATAACGTTATACAGCCATTCTTTTATTTTCATAAGGAGGCATCAAACTACTGGTTCATTACTGAGTGTTCAGAAATCTCTAGATTTTTACAATATCTTTTACCTTCACTTTAAGAAGAACTTCAAGTTTATAAGATTCCACTGAAATTAATTAAGATGGTATTCAAAACATGAAACACAAGATGCTTATGGCACTATGAAATATTTAATGTAGTGCTAAAACCAGGTCAGTATTACAATACAAAATGAGTTTTACTAATTGGTTTTGATTTTAAAAGATATCCTTATGAATCAATAAAGTTTGGGTGATAAAAAGTGAGTACCATTGAAATGCATCACAAGAACAACTGTATTCATCTAAAACTTTGCCAAGTCTGAGTTATGGAACTATAGCCTGCTCATTTATTAATGTTTGTTTAAATATCCGGAAGACATGGCTTGCTTTTTATTCCAATTCTAATTGCAAACTCATTCATTCATTCACACTTGCATTCATTCACTTGTTCAACAGTGTTCTCTGAACTTCTATCATAGTTTAAATCTTCTGCCTAGGCATAACTGAAGCTGTTGCTTATCAATCCATTCTTTACATTATCTTGTCCTTTGTCAATAAAATCCAGCCCTTTACATCAGGATTTTGTTTCACAACTGACCTCCACAATAGAGGTTTCCTAGCTGACTTTGCAGCTAAGCACTATTCTGTGGCTGAATTTAAAACAATGAATACAAACATATATATTGTGTACTTATTATGTGCACCACCCAGTTTATCTCTTTAAAATGAAACCTTCTTTCCTAGCACTGCTTGTTTTCCCACCTTCAGACCGTAATGAAGACAGGAGTCATCTTCAACCACGTGGGTGAAAATCACATCCAAAGAATGGGCAGAAAATGTGATGAAAGATCATGGGTCCCTTAATGACTTCACAGAGGATAGCCACCTAGCCATCTGGACTATGTCATTGTCTCAGTCACTTTTCTCATTGCTGAGACTAGATGCCCAAAACCCAAATTTAAAAGGGGAAAGCTTTATTTGCTTGCAGTACATAGAGGTTTCAGTCCGTAGTCAGCTGGCTCCAAGCAGGGTGACTTGGAAGAGAGGAGTCCCAGAGGAGAAACAATTCATGGCGGGCAGAAGGCGGCAAAAACAAGCAAGTGACAACAACAATAGCAGCCTCTTTGTTCCTTTTACATTCTGTCTAGGCTACCCAGCTTAGAGCAGGTAGCCCTCACACCCAGAACTATGCCAAACCAATAGCAGACTGATTTAGTAATTACATACCCTTAATGCTAGTATCCCACACTCTAGATCCAGCCACCTCCGAAAAGCCCCACCTACGACTGCATGAGGCTTTGGGGGTGCATCTAGAGACAAGCCATAAGAGTTACGCAAGGTGAATAAACCTCTATGATACCCATACATGTGAGCCCTCAGCTCACATACCTTATTAGAGTGGGTTTGTCTGTGCATCAATAGAGACAAGTATATGAGATGATTGCAGACTAGTCCTTGGCTTAAGAGAACACTCTAATCTAATGAATTAGCCAGAAAAACTGGGCATCGGAGATTACACAGAATCACCAGAATGATAGCATGTCTAGAAGAGACGTGGTGACCCAGAGAATGTTGCCTTGAGGGATTACAGAAGGCTGCAGATGGATAGTATCGTTTAAACTCGATCTTGAGTGGTATAAGATCACTGCCTGAAAAGACAAGGAAAAGATGGGAAGAGAAGAGTATAAATATTCAAAGAACACCCTGAACAAAGGCATGGGGAAAGCAGTCCAGAGGAAATGAGGCATTTAGAAGCTAGCAAGGAACAGATGAGTCAGAAAAGGGAGAAAGTGCTGATGAGATCCTGGAAAAAGAACTACAATAAGATTGCATTAGCTTAAGAAAAGAGTTTTAATGTCTTAAAAGAAATTGCTATTTTACTCCACCGATGATGAGTTTTGAAGAGATGACATGTACACAAGATCTATGAAACCAGCTAGGGCTGATATTATCAGTATGCTATAAACAAGGGTCAAAGGGAGAGTGCTTTTTCATTTCCTATTATATGTGAATTTCCTTTATCATGAAAAGTTCTCTCTGGTGTGGAAGGTGTTTGCTTCATTCAAAATAAAATGTAAGCAGCCATTCGGCTGCGCAGGGATGACACAAAGAGATAAAAGGCGTCCTCTTTCTCTCTTATAATAGATGTAATTAATCTACCATTTACATTCCAAGTAGTAGGCGATATGGACAGTAATTGGAGAACTCTTGAGCTAATATTTCTCCCACATTGGACCACAGCAGTTAGCGCAGCTGAATTCTGGAAAAATCAAATGTAGTATCGCCTCGCACAATTTCAGGGTCACCAGCAATTGATATCTTGAATACATTAGCATCTGCTTTGCTCCATCCTTATAAACAGCAACGGCAAACCACAAGATAGAAGCAAATTTAACTAAAATTACACTAAAAAGTACTAATTACTATTGTTTAGTTTCAGGCACACATAAGAAATATTGTGGTATGATACTGAAGAAATGGCTTCTATATTCTTTCCCACTGAACTGTGACTGTTCAAAGTGGGATGGTCCTACGACTCTCTGTAGTCTTTGAATTTTTTACATCATAATTATGCACTCCTGTTTAATGTCAGCCAAGAGAATCCCGAGTCCCTGCTTTAGCGGGTTAGTTAGGTTCCGCCAAATTGGAAAACTGAGTCTGCACCCAGAGGGAATTTAATAATGCACAGAATTAATGATTGTCAATCAGAAAGAAACTGTGAAATAAGTCAGAGAATAAGCTCAGTGATATAATGTAAGTTCGTCAAATCAATGAGTTCTCACAGTTGGAAATTTAATTGACTATTAGGCCAACTTTTTCAAAACTGTCACACTATCAAAGTTAATATCAGGCACAGCAAAGTTGTACATGAAGGCCAGACAGCAATCTCAGACACACTAATTGGCAAATAGCGCAGACCAGCCGTCCATGCCTTCTTTATAGGTTTCTCTCTCTTTGTAGAACAACTTTACAGTTTCTGAAAGGACTAGCAATCCTAAGGTCACAGAGTTTTTAAAAGTGTGTCTCTATATCCTCAAACAGAGCTTCTGAAAATATGGCAAGACATTTGGGAAAAGATATGAATATTTTAACTAAGACTTACATTCAAAAAGAACCCATATTTTGCTCTCATTTAAAGACAGTTTAAAGTCACAGATACAAGATTAATTTAAGCAGAGAAAATACAAATGGTCCAACATTTTCTACTCTTTCTCTAGAGGATTATTTCCAGTGCACGATTTGGAAATAGGTATATTGTTCATATTTGAGGTATAAGTTCAGCACACATAATTGTGAAAATTAGTTTGCATTAAGTAGAATCAGTCCTCTGTTGCCAGGAACAACAGATAAGACTAAAAGAACTGTCAAAAAATAAATAAATAAATAAATAAAATGAACTGGCTGTCCTGAACGGGATTTTCATTGAGAATAATTTCATTTCATTTCAAGAAGCAGGATCAACATTTTTGGCACAATGCAAACATAGTTTTATCCATATGTTTACAACTTTGCAATATTCCAATTCTGTACTAAAACAGATTGAGTCAACATTTACAATAATGAAACTCATATGCTGTTTTGGGAGGCATAAGTATAATATAATATTTATGAAATAATGTCAGAATAGTAACCTTTGCCAAGGTTACCAAATGTTGTACTTTTCACACGGAGGCAAGATACCAATATTCAAATGACATTCAAGTGTAGTCCTGCCTACAACAGGCAATCGATGCCCCTCTTTCTGTGCATGTGTAACCTAGTGCCTGAAAGCCTGGAAGAGTTTTAATGTACATGCACAAAGCAAGTTCACTGGGAGTGTGACAGGTCTCTCCACGGAGACCTTAGGGGAACTGGCCGCACTCCGCCGCATAAATATGGGAGTTTGCATAAATGAAATGACTCATTTATGATTGGGAAAGCTTAACTTGGCATCCGTTGGATAACCAGGACTGTGGTTAGCTAAATTAATAGAAATACTGATGATGAAAAATGCTTGAAATTTTTTAAATGAAAGCAGAAAGGATGTTAAATTTTTTCTATCAGGTGCCACTTTTAGGTGCTTGTCCATTAAATTTGCTTTTTTTTGTGTGCTGGGGATTGAACTCAGGGCCTTGCACTTGCTAGGCAAGTACTCTAACCACTGAGCTAAACCCCCAGCCCCTAAATTTGCTTTTAAGGAATAGAATCGGAGTTATAATTCAGGACTATTGTTTAAAAATTTAGAGCTTTTCAACCACCTTTATGAATTTGCTAATTTATATGAAATTGGGTAATCTGTAGCTTTTGTATACACAATACAATCACACTATTTGGAAGTTATTGTGGAATTCAAGAAGACCAGTCTCAAGATGGCTGTTCTGAGAAGACAGAATATACCATAAGGCAGTAGGCCAGGACAAAAATGTTAGGTAACAGACGAGTGGCAGCAGAAGAAAAAAAACAAAAACCAGAAGCCACGTCTCTTTTCATTTAATCTCTTATCATCCCTGGAATTTAAATTATTAAGAGGCATAGTTACAATGGAAGATCTTGAAGGATAAACCTTAGTGCCTAAATTATAGCACCCATACACATACTGCCAGATCACTCGCATATGGTAAACTCTTAGAAATGGTAAGTTGGGCTGGGGATTTAGCTCAGTGATTAGAGTGCTTGCCTTGCAAGCACAAGGGCCTGAGTTCGATCCCCGGCACCCCAAAAAAAAAAAAAAAAAAAAAAAAGAAATGGTGAGTTGAATCATACTGTACTGATTAGAAATGAGAAAGGGTGTCACTGTAAAACGTACTTTGGAAATGATTACTAAAATAGACAAAAATCAGAATAAGTCCTCCAAGGAAAAGAAAAATGGTGCTAACTGAAACGCTGGCCATTTGCTATGTTTCTGCCACTTGTTAGATTTCTCTCTCTCTCTCTTTTTAATTTTATTTTGTTTGTTCCAGTGTCACAGATTGTACCCAGAGCCGTGCACATTCTAGGTAAACCCTTTACCACTAAGTTACATCCCCGGCCTGACAGCAGGTAGGAATGTAAGTGGATATGAATGAATATTTAATGTATGTAGGTGAATGCTGATAAATATTCAACTCATCTGGAGGATGTATATAGACTTGGTTTTCTTTAATCAAAATATGGAACATTGAATTTCCCTGTTTGAAAGAGGTGTTACTGGGTTAGCATTTTCCCCTTGAGCCTGTAATGTGTCAGAGACTCTAGGAAAAGAATAAAAAAAGAAGATATAAATTCCATAGAAATACAGGTACACAGAAAATAAAATTACTTTTATGAAACTCTACATCTAAATGAAATATTAACTTCTGGGAAAATTCAGCTATTTATATTATGTATTGGGCACTGCAGACAAAAACAAGCCCAATCAGGACTTTTCTCCTGCTTGTATTTTATCCGTCAGAAAGTGGCATTTGGCTTACAGGAAGCTAATAGCAAAGGAGCGCAGAGTGGCCCTAATCTGCTCTTTGAGGATGGTTCCCCTGCAAGAGAGGGCTTAGAGCTGCCAGGTCTCTTCTCTCTGGTGCTTTTCAGGGTCCTCTGATATGATGTGACCTTATGCTCACAATGCTGGCCCTGCCTGTCCTCTCTCTCTCTCTCTCTCTCTCATCTAACTCTCATCTAATTTCTACATATAACTTAGAAAGACTGCTTTGATGATTTGGGTCTAACATTTCCTTTCCAAAACTTCTCTGTGTACCATATCTGAAGAGTGTTATCCAGTATTGGAAGTCTGGGCAGCAGATTCAAACATGCTATCTAAGCTAATTGTACTTTGTATGTGATTTTAATTTACAGCCAATATTTTTTTTAATTAAGAGTCAAGTATCAAAGATCATTGTTCTATTTCTTTTCATTCAAATCCTTCACTTCCATAGTGGAGCAGAATTTGAGCAAATTCTTTAAACTTCCCTTATACTCAGTTTATGCTGATTAGCTTCAAGCCTAAACAGTCTATGAAGATTAGTAGAACGATGTCAGCCTCTGCTTGTCAGATGAAGGATCATCCTTGCATTTAAGTTTATAGAATCGGTGCTTAGTTACATTTAAGTTGATCGGTGTTGACCACCACTGATTGGTCCAACTATTTGTGCTAGAGACATGTTCGATCTAACACAGCTAATATTAAAATAGGCACCAGGGCAATTTTATAAAAGACATCTTTGAGTCACAAATCCTCCTTTTGCTCTAATCGCATGTATCCTGGAACCATGAACCTGGATTACATGTTTTTAATTAAATTATAGTTCAGATATACACTTATCTTTTTAAAAACTAGAGCTGATTCTTTTGGGAAGATACCAGAGCATCATACCACACCGACATATGCAAACCCATATTTATAGCAGCACAGTGTGTAATGGCTAAATTTTGGAAACAGCCTAAATGCCAGTCAGCTGATGAATGGATAAAGAATAAGAGGTTTTTCATACAACGGAGCATTAGTTGGCAGTAAAGAGCAATAAGCTTGAGACATTTCTAAATCAATGGATACACCTAGAGACCATACACTGAAGTGAAACAAACTGGACACACATATTTAAATACTGCATTGTTTCTCTGCTGTGAGAAACTGAAAGTGTAAATAAGGACCAAAATGTATTATATTGGGAAAGAGAAGAAATTGTTCAAACGGGAAGGGGAATGAGGGAAGGAGAAGGGGAACAAGGGAAGGAGAAGGGGAAAGGAAAGGAGGGACAAGAAAAAAAAAACAGAATAGAAGAGGAAAAAAGGAAAACAACATTTTGTACACAAGGAGGAGAAGAGAGGTTGAAGGAAGGGGAGGGGAATGGGAAAAAAAAGAAGCAGCGGGGTCTATCATGTACGAGTACAAAATTCCTATGATGAATGTTATCATTATGGATATCTAAAACATACCACTAAAATAAAATTTAAAAAAAGAGTTGAAATTAAGTATCATTCTATTGACTGAGTGTAGTTATATTTCACAATGGTACTCTGCAAAGAAGATGATTTTGATTACTATCTTCTTAGAGGATAAAAACATATAAAGGAACTGTCTACCATGTTTAACTGCGTGGCACTTAGATTGATTTATATGGGAAGACTTTTGTCATATAAACCCACGTTCATACATATTACTGTTCAAGTATTCTAATTAATCACAGCAACCTGGCTACATTTCCACAGATTACAATCACCTTAATGAACCTACATGTTCTTATTTTTCTAGTCTCAGTTCAAGTCTACGCCGTTTGTGTATCTCCACCTGATAATCGGAGGAGGGTTGGATTTGGGAGAGTTGGTGCTTGACAGTATGGAAATGTCTTCCCTCTCTGTGAAAATATAGCTTGGGGCTGGGGATTTAGCTCAGTGATTAGAGTGCTTGCCTTGCAAGCACAAGGGCCTGAGTTCAATCCCCAGCACCACAAAAAAAAAAAAAAAAAAAAAAAAAAAAAAAAAAAAAAAAAAAAAAAAAAAAAAAAAAAAAAAAAAAAAAAAAAAAAAAAAAAAAAAAAAAAAAAAAGAAAATATAGCTTGTGTGTCATATGTTTATTAAAGAACCTGTAACATTCCTTTTTATATTGTAATTATTAAGGCTGCCTCTGGGAAAAGAAACTGTTTATCTAGTTCACATTCCTATCCTTATTTTCTACCAGAGTGGAGAACTTTCACACAGCAGATGCTCAGGGAAGCTGAGTTGAATAATATTCTTGAAATATAATTTCTAAAAAGTGCCCATTTAAAATTTTTCCAGTATTTCTTTTCAATATTCCTGCCCTGATGCAAAAATGAATAATGTTTTCTACTTGAGTGAAAACGTTCTTGGGAATTAACTATCTGAGAAAATCATTTGGCAGCTGCAATTAGTAAAAAGTGTTTCAAGTTATCAAGAAAAAAAAAAAACACTAACAGTTCGATGTCTAAAATTTTGTAGTGTAGGCACGTTGAACAATGGAGAGCAAGACGTCAGCAGGAACCCAAAGATCACTGACATTGAATTCAATTCTGGTGATCTGAGGTCATATTGCATTAACTTGAGTTTAGTCAAATCGAATTGAATTGCCACAGACATGCGCTCCTAAATTCTGTTTTTCTTCATTTAGGCCAAGACATTTGTTTATCCTGCCAGTGACTAAAAGCACTTAGGCAGAAACAAAAATAGACTGAGGGATAGGTTAGACGAAAGGCCTATTCTTAATCTTACCCTGCTTATGTTTGCTAAAAACTTGCTGATCTGTTTTCTTGCATGAAAAATAATTAAACACAATATTAATTCTCTGCAGGTTTCGGGTAGAGTTTGAGCAAGTACTTGAAGCTTTGACTATGTGTCTCAGAATATACTTGACTTATAACATACTTCTCAGTTTGATCATCCATCACTCTGAAACCAAAGTTGTCAATCAACATTTGGCATCTGGGGTGTCAAATTAGAAGGATTTTTTTTTATATGTATATGTCTAAAAGGAGATAAGGTTGAAGCTGCCAAAATTGTACTCACTTGTGACCTAAATATCCAAGAAAGAAAAAGCCAAAGCCATTAAAAATCGTGTCATCTTCTCTCCATGATTCAGTAATGAAAGCCTGCTGACCAGCCGTCCGTCAGCTGCATTCTGTTTAATCGCTGGAAATTGCGTGCACTATCTTTGCAGCCTAAATGGAAGAAGTTGCCAGCGCAATTGCATCTTCCTCTTACCAATAAATCAGCGTAGATGAAGAAGGAGAAAGAAAGCCACCCGACAGCTCTCCATTAGGATGCCAATCACAAATTAGCCCTCGCAGAGGACGTATCACACTGGACTCTTTCCAGGGCCTCAGACTTAAATAGCGAAAAGAAATACTTTAGTTTAAAAGGTTGCAATTTCAAATACCCCAGAGAGAGGTTTCCTGAAAAAAAAGGAGGATGTTCAACCCCCTCTCTGGAGGTAAAGATGTTTACCTGGTCTTGATTTTTGGCACTTGGAAGGATTCAGAAGATGATAGCTTTTAGAACTGCAGTGAGGCAGATGTCTCATAGATGACATTTCTTAAGAATTTCCACATAACGCAAGGGAACTTCATTGTTTTCTCGTTTTTCTTTTTTTCTGAAAGAAGCACTATTGTGTAAAATATGATTTTCAACTTGATGGCAGCATGCCCCAGTGATTTAGGTGATATTGGATTCTTGCATAAGTTTGCTGCATAAACCCGGAAAATGAATGCTGCTTTTGACAGCAGGAGCAGGCAAGCTTCCTTCCTAAATCATGATGTTAGATATATACTTGTTCAAAACCTTTTCCATCTCCCATGTTTCTTGGGTTTGGCATATGAAGTTTAAAAAAGCTGAAGATAAAACCAAGGAAATCCATATATTAAAGTAAAGAAAAGGTATTTATAATTGAAATCCAATTTGTATGAAATCTATTAATCTGATAAATATACAAAATAAATTATGAAATTACTGAATTTATCATAGTGTTGCAAAAATAGGAAGTTTCTTCCCTCCCTTCTCTTTCCATACTTGGGAAGTTGCAAGTACCTTCCATCTTTTGGTCGTCATTCTTTTCTAATAAAATGTGATATAGTGTGCATATTTTTTTTTAAGAATAAAAATAGGCCTGAAAATTCCTGAACACACTTGCAAATGTGTGTTCTGGGACTTGGATTTTTATTCTCAAAAGTATCAATTTATATTATGTCATGCATAGGGTTGTTATGAGCATTCTCCGTACTTAAGTGAAATGTCCTAGAGCACATACAGCAGATCCTTAACATAAAATATCAGAATAAGAAGAGATCTGAGAACTAATGAAGTCTACATTCTACCCATTATAGGAATATTCCCCAGGCAGCCCTCACGATAAAGATTGGGCCTCCACTTGAATATTGCTAACCAATGGAAGGGTGCGCGTTGTCTCTAAAGGCTGACATTTTAGCACAGGCTAAATGTAGTTGCTAAAAATATTTTGTGTTTTGTTGTGTGAAATAAAAAAACTTAGGCAAATTTTGTCTGTACTTTTGATGTATCAATCAGAGGCCGTGACTAATGCCATTTTCCGTTTTTGTATATTTTATTCCTGTTAAAATCAACCTCCAAAACCAAACAATTATCTCAGATGTGGTTTAAGCCAGCAAAATAAGTTGGTAACACTTTCTCATTTACTTGAACTACAAACTTTTTTTAAATATAGTAACTTTCATGTACCTTGTATATCAGTATTCTAGAAAGAATTAGATGTCACTCTCAGATGGTTTATTTAGGAAAATTTAATAATGAAACTGTCAAAGTTCTAAGTGGTTGTGAAAAGCAATAAGAATTGGTGCACGGATCTGCAGCTTGTAACAGAAAATCCCTCCTACCTCCTGCAGGCTCGAAGGGCCAAAAGGAAGGAGTATCCACCGTCAGCCAGTGAGTACAGCTCTGGTTATGAAGTTTACTTTGGACAGATCTAGGTGACCCAATGGGAGGAAGCTATACACTTTTCACTCTTTTCTTGCATGTTGATCTTCTGTTGACTCCTCCTACTAGCAAACTACAAAGCAAATATCAAGACTGGTTACTGATGTTGTTCATTGTGAAGCTCAGGCTCTCCAGGCACGGAGTGAGGCGAAGGGAGGCAGAAAGTGGGTACGAATGTGCAGAGGAACTACTACTTGAGGCTACTGCGACCACCTGACTTATGTACTGAAACTCTCCGAGGTTTTATAACAGCCGTGAAGACTATGAAAAAAGATGTCTTCGGAGCACCAGACATTAATAAAAGGGTGTCTGTTTTCCAAGTTTCACAAACTACAATCCCAAACGTATATGTGGTCATTGATACTGTGGATCTCATTATATTACTTCATGAATAAAAGGCTCTTTTGAATTTGTTGTCCACTCAAAATCTTTTTTACATGCAATATTTCTAGGCCTAGCATTGTACTTTTAATGTCCATAAAATTGATTTTTATATCAAAATGTGAAGTTGTACATTTTTTAAACCAAGCCGGTTGACAAGACGTTGTAACACTCGTTCAGTCCTCTTTCCTTTATCCTGATTAACACATGCACAGACACACACACAGAAGACATGTTTGCGTGTGCAATTACTCTTAGCAGTGAAAATTCCTGAACCCCTACCTTTTTTTGTGACAACCATTCTACAAACTAAACCTGTACTCTCGTGCACAATTCAAAACCAACATTTTCCTTCTTCAATTAACATGTTGTTTTTTTCTTTCTCTAATATTCTTATCTTACTTCAGCAGTGACCAAAATCCTACTTCAAATTCCAAGTCATCAATTGCTGAATTTTTAGCAATACTGTAGCTTCCACGTAACTGGGCTCGGTGCTAATAACTCAGTTTTGCCCAACTGAAGTTTGTATACACCCTCATATTTCAACTTTTTCTCCGTTTCCTAAGGAATATTTTTTTTGAAAGGAAAGAAAATTTAAACTCTTGAAAATTAAAAGATGCATGTAATTATTTCTTCAATACCTCTCTGCAAGGCCTGGGAAAATTTCCTGTCTAGAGCAATATTCTGAGACATAGCTGCAGAATACTATTGTGCGGTGCTACCAAACAAGACAAACTCAGCCCCCCAACTCCTTAGATTGCCCTCAAATACATGCCACTCACAAGACCAACTATGGAGCCACTCTGACTTCCTCCTCTGCTGAGGACATCTGGCTCAGCTCGAACAATTGTCATGGATGTTTTTGCCTCACTGGCCTTTCCAGGGAGCTCACTCTCTCAAACGCTGACCTGAAGTTACATGCGCTTGTTCACGGATCCAGCTTCGGAGTCGCAATGTCCAAGCCTGAATTGTTTTTCAAGGCTGTAACTTCACTCACTTTGGTTCCTTCTGTTTATTTGGTTTAGTCTTTCTCAGTCTGAAACTGTCCCAAAACCCACTGTGATACTTAAAGTCCCAATTTGTTTCTTGTTTTAATCATTTCATATGTTTCTAAGACATAAGAAGAAAAAATTCAGTAAATATCACTAATACATTTGGAGTGCCGTTTATGTTCTTTAATTATTCTGTTCCTTTTCCTCACCAACATCACCATCCCAATTAACCATCTTCCCGAATTTCCCCATTTTTTCTTTTTTTTTTGCTTTCTTCATACACATACAGAGTCTATATTTTGAAAATTATATATATATATAGAATCACACTATATGCACATTTAAACAAATTACTTTTAATTGTAAGTATTATGTGTAAGCTTATCTATTGATACATATAGGTGTAATTAATTTATTTTCATTGCTATATACCAAAATTCATCTTAAGGCTCTATGTATTATCACTGAATTTGACTTTTGGCTGCTGCCCTTCTAATGCTCATCTTGATTAAAGATAAAAAGGATTTCCTGGGATATGGCCTTTTTCAGGCCTGTCCCATTGTAGGTTTGTATGAGGGGAGAACCCACCTAAATGAATCTTAATGTATCACTGGTGAAGTAGAGCAGACACAGACTCTGACATGTCCTGAAATCACTTTTCCCCATCCAAGGGAAAACCACAGTAGAGGGGAAAGGACAGACTCATGTCACCTGAGTTCTTGCTGTGACCTTGAGAAGATCCTTTCATCTCTATTTCTCAGCCACATCCCCTGTAAAATGAGAGCAACCAGGGTTTATCTTTAAAAAAGTATGTATGAGGATTAAATGAAATAATCTGTGTGGAATACTTAGCACCATAGTTGAAAACGAAAATAAGTATACTTCAAGGAACCCCAGCAATGTGTTTTAATGGCTATTTTATTTTGCAAAATTAAAAAAAAAAATAGGGAGGTTATCTGTAATGACGAAGACCAATGACTTTCCCCACTTAATCTTCTCACTCATTACATTTCCCCATGTGTACAATAGCATTCAAGTGATACACATTATTTGGAAGATTTTGCTAATAGGAAGTCGAGTTTGGATCCTACTTTGTTTCATGGCATACAATGCCACAATTTGTAAGAATTTTCTGTATACTGTGAGAGATGGAAGCTACGCAAAACGTGTTTCACACAAAAATATAGAAATAACCTTCAGGAAAGCTCTCGGTACTGTTCATTTTGCAAATTAACAATTTTGACCTCAAGAAGAGGAGTCAAAGGTTGAGTTACAATATGAGACTGTATCCTCTGTCGCTGGGCAACCAAACTATGTGAAAAGTGAGGGGGAAAAAATGAAGTTTTGAAAAATACAAATCCAGAAGTTCAATGGGAAGTTCTTCTATCAAATCTGTACAGTGGCAAACAGAAAGCTCAGTTTTCTTAAATAAAAATTGAAATGGATTATTTTTCCTGTCAGAAATATCTTTTATAAACAGGATATGCAATTATAAGTGAACAGTCCAATAAAAAATTTTTTCATGTTATATGTAGTCAGTAGAAATTATTCTAGCAATGAGAAGTGAATTTCAATATTTTGTAGGTCAATCTAAAACTAGAAATTGAGTAAGTGGAAGATATATTTTGGGTAGGAGTAACATAGTCTTGAATAGCTTGGTAGTACAATTAATAAATATCTTCTACACTGGAAACTAATAAATATTTTTCTACACTGGATTTATATTATTTACTGATTTGACCCAAAATACTGACAATGACAATCATAGCTCATTACAATAAGACACAGATGACGAATTGTTTAATGAGTATTGTTAATTCCAGAGTACTGAAAATAAATCAGTCCCCACATAAGAATATGAAATAATTGCCAAAATATTTGAAAGAAACTTGAAAAAAGCTTTCTAGAATTTGACAACAATACAAAATGAATTATGAGGTTGAGAGACTTTTCTCTAAACTACCATTATCATGAGCAAATGATCAGATAATAAGCAATCAAATTATGATTTTATAGATAGTTTTACAAAATACTTTACAGAATTTGGCAATTTTCATGGATTTGTATTTGTTGTGTTTTTTCTTTTTATAGAAGATTTTGTGAATTATATAAATTTATATAATTAATATATAATATATTATAAATAATATATAATACATAATAATGTATAAGGCATATAAATTAATATATGATAAATTATATAAATTTATTACACAATCTGATTTCATACCTGTTAAATATGAATGGTAGACAAATATTAACATGTACAGCTATTCATACATTCATACATATAGACATATCAACATATAGCTGGTTATACATTTTTATATACAAAAGATGTTAATGGAAAATGAAGCCCATTTTATAAGCATACATTTTTAATTAATGTAATTTCAACTTAAATTTATCATTCAGAGCCCTTTTCAATTTTCGTTTGTAAAATCACCACAAATCTCATTAGACTGTATTACCCAGAATAAAATAACACTCTGTAATAAACTCTTTATGTACATGTACTTATATATATAAAATTAAAAGAAACATTTTCAGGTACTGGAAGGAGGAGCCACAGCACTTGAAAACTTGCCTTATAAGCAAGAAAATACACTTCCAAAACATGTGTGATGTATGCTATGACTGAAATGTGGTATGACTGCCCAACTATGAAGGTATTCTGGCAGCTTCTAAGTTACAAGTGGAGGTAAAGTTTCTATTAGTACTTTTGGCCTAGAATTCTATTCTACATTATGAGAAAATAATGTCTGCCCACCATGTTGGACATAAGTCTTGAAAAGAACTGGTATCAATTTCTGAAGCTTCACAAATAAAGCACAAAATAAAAATACAATTTGTCAGGAAAAGAGCTCGCAGTTGTTTGTGATCCTGCAGTAAAATAAGAGCTGGGTGTTATTAGAGCAGATGACAGTTCAATCTAGTGAAAACAATGGCCTTTGAAAAGCATTAGATCTATGTATTATCTATTTTGCATAACAGATTTTATATGAATACACACACAGCATGGGTATACGTATAATTTAACACTTCAAGAGTTAACTCTCTTGTCATTATTCACAGCTGAAATTATGAAAGGCAATTTTGTGGAGGCTTTAAAAAATATTTTTAAATGACTAGACGACAGTTATGTCATGTTGTTTTATATATCACAAAGATAGTCATTTGACACAGCATGAAACAGAGTGTTATTGCTGGGTCTACTACAATACAGTATCATTTGTTCAAAGTCCTTCAAATACATGGTGTTTTAGAGGAAAGAATCAAAATTTTCAGAGTCACAAGGTCTGACTTTGAACTTGACTCTGCTCTGTAAGGCTGTGTGAGTGCAAGCAAGTGGACTGCGTTCTCTTTCCTACAACGCTGCCAATTATATTTAGCTTTCAGATTTACGGTAAGGATGCATACGATAGGACGTGTCGCTGCCTGCACATACCTTCACATTGCCTGAGATCTTGGGGCAGCTGCCTCTTTCTCCTTCTAACATGACTTCATAGGAGGAGGAAATTTAAGAATAAAGACAATAATAATGATCTTTGTGATGGGAAATTTATGTACAAAATTCAGCTAAATATTATTTTTCCACAGAAGGAGCAAAAAATGTTAAATACCTTTTCTAGGCTTTTGAGAACCGGGGGACCTTGGAGACAACTGGCAAGGAGGCCGTTATATCTGTTGGTAATATAATCTGAGGAAGGTACTGACAGTTTATAAATACATATACTCAGACTCAAATGATTATAATAAGGACAAGAACCCAGATACAGAGAGTGGAATACAAGCACCTCAAATAACTGAGCCAATAGTCTGGCAAAGAATTCGGGAGCCTTCTATTCCCATATATCCATAGGAAACTGAAAGTTGGAAGCTTCTCTCTTTCCACCTAGGAGCATGAATGTTGGTTCTACCCAAAGTAGGTTAAAGAAAACTAAGAAAAAAATAAACCAATCAAGAGCATCTCGTGTGACTTACTTCCTCTTCTCACTCAGATAAGAGAAAATAAAACCAGTAAAGAATATTTATGTACCATCTTTCCTGAAAATGGCGGAGGATGTATTTTAATTATAACAAGAGTAAAAATAGGACGAAAAATTTGACCAGAGGTAAAATCAGAAGAATCACTAGCATACAAACATCCTGAATTCTCAAGAAAGAATAAAAATAGTCAAATATTTAAAAAGGTTATTAAAAAAATGCTTCTGCATGGTCCTGGAAAAGAAAATGTAGATAAAAAATTGTTTGGAAAACACTAAAGAAAAATAAGGAGCTATCCAGTACTGAATGTTCATTTGTATTCAATTGTTGCAAATATTCTTATCAGAATGTCTAAATAAAAGCTCTAATTTGTATACTGTTTACATTTGTTTCTTTCCTAATGAAATAAAACAGAAGAAAGTAACTAACGTTATATAGCAAAAATCATGTCCCAGTCATGTATGGCAAACATTATTCATGCTATTTCCGTGATCTGTTCAAGAATCCCATGAAGTATTTTCATTTTGTGAGTGACAAAGGTGAAGTGTGGAAAAGCAATAGTTGGATTAAATTATACAGTCAATAACAGAAGTGAAGGGATAAACCTGAATATACACAACTATAAAGGCATAGGGTATATAGAGAAAACATTTCAATAATTTGCTCAAAACTCTACAGTTACTAGTTTTAAAGGACGAACAGAAGCTGAAATATTCCATGTGAGATAGAGTATATCTATCCGCAAATTTGTTTCATGCAATCACGAATTCGGCAGTCATCTATTGGATATATGCTCGGTATAAGACACATGTCTCGCTACTAGAAATAGTCAAACTTATATATATATAGTGGTTAAATCCAGGCAATCCTCCAATTATAATGATAATCATAGCGAGGTGAGGCATCTCTCCTAAAAGAATAATAAATACATGCTATGGAAACCCAAAGAAGGAAGCAAGTGAATTTTTCTGAGAAAACACAGTTAAATTTATTGAAGTCATATTTTAATTACAGCATCATAGAGAAATGAAATTACTTTTATAAAAGAAAATCTGCAGTTTTTTCTGAATATTATTTAAGAGTATTGCAGAGATTTAGAGAATGTTTAATAAAATTTTACATTAAGTGGCAGTGGTAGAATAAGAAGATTTGGACATCAATGTAAAACTGATAGAAAAATGAGTATAATTGTTTAAAAAAATCTATTTTAAGGCACTGGAAAATCTACAAGCATAGGGCACAATGTAATACATATTCACTCATGGAAATTGCAACCCTGGCTGGTTTAAATAGGAAACCAATCTACCAGGCTGCACGTGGGAATGACACCACTCTAAAGAAAGCTATGGCAGCTCAAAGAGAAGTGAGTGCTAGGACCACTGTGGGCTTAACGGACTTAAACTGGATCACCAGCTCCAGGTCCTGCCAACAGTGTTTTCATACTTAAGAGCAGAACCCCAGAGATGACAGTGCCCACCAGCACAAGGGAGAGCGGGGTGGAGGACTCACGGACCTCCTTGTGATGAGTGGCCTCTACAGCGTGCTGGCGCCATCCATTTCATTTTAATTTGTTTTTAGCTGTTGGCTTTAATGAAATCATGCAGAACTAGCCAGATTGTGAGAGGGCAGCGTTAAGGTACAAAAGATTATTCACTTGCTACAAGTTCCAGTTATGGTCAGAGAGCAGAACATCAGGTTCTTTTATCAACAAGGGAAACTTTTAAAGCTGTTTGAGCCAAGAAGGCGAACTTCATTAATCAATGAGTATCTCTGATTATTTTGAAGCTCGCTGATTTCATGAATATCAGTATTTGTCTGACAATATCACAGCACAGTTTTAAGTTGTCGCTTAGGAGTTTTTCTTTGGAATTAGAAGCATATTTCTTGGAAGTGTCACTATAGTTGGGCTAGGCATTGGTTTAAAAACAAATCTATTTCCCTTCTAGGTAAGTTCCTGAAAGACGTAGAGACATCATAGCACAGTGAACCAAGAATACCAATGTTTATAGCCGCACAATTCATAGTAGCTCAATCTCCGAGGCAGATTCTAGGTCCATCAAGAGATGAATGGATTAAAAAATGTGCTATTCACACACACCGGAGTGCTTACTTGCCATAAAGAAACATAAACTTGAGTATCTATAGGAAAATGGATGCACCTTTAGACCATAATCTTAAATGAAATAAATCAGATGCATCTAATCTCACCACATGAGCTATAATTTATCTCAGAAGAAATAAATATTGTGTGGTTTCTCTTATACGAGAAAAACAAATTATAAATAAAGAACACAATAAAAGACAATTTAATAAATGAGGCACTAGATCTTTCTAAAATGAGAAGCAGATCAAACAATGGAGGAATGGAAGGAGAGAGTGGAGAGAAAGGGGATGGAGGAAGGAATTGAAATACACTATGTACATGTACCAACTTCACACAAAGGATGCAAACACAATGTACTGCAAACGTGGGCTAATAAAAAATAAATAAAAGATATTTTCTGGAAAGTCAAAGAACAAGCCTAGAGAATAGTTTTAGAAAGCATTGTATTTTTGTTGAGTTCCCTGTCTAGATAATCTGTTCTTTGCTGAAAGTGAGGTGATGAAGTCCTTAACTATTATTGTTTGTAGTATCTCTTTAATTCAGATCTCCTAATGTTTTGCTTTATGTATTTAGGTGCTCCAGTATTGGGTATAGATTCACAGTTCTTTTCGCTTGCTGTAATGGCCTCATTATTATTATATAATTGTCTAGTTTATCCTTGCTTTATTGTTTTTTTTTTTTTGAAGGCTATTTTATCTAGAGACTCCTGCTCTCCTTTTGTTTCCATTTGCACAAAAACCTTTTTCTGTTTATAGTGAAAGTTACCCAACGACAACAGCAGAAATGAGAGATTACTGTCAGGTAATCAGACTTCAGCATTCATCCTTATAAGTATTTCACTTCTCTCTAGGAAGTTATATAGGATCGTGTCCATCACACGTTACAAAAGATATATAGGAAATCAAGGAATATGGCAGAAAATGTTTCTATTTTCATTATTGTTTTTATTTGTATTATTCTTCCTATAACCCTGAAGATTTAGATTTTATAGGTTTGAAAAGAAATTTTGGAGACCGAACACAATTATTTAACTCAAATCACACATATCGGGACTCTGGTTAGTACATGTACATGTAGATATGTAGTTTCAAAAGCACGCAGACACCAAACTTTAAATAGTGGGATAGTTACCTACATGGTTGGAACTATCTCCTTGGTCATCAAATTGGAAAGCTAATCTGGAGACACGAAACAGTTACACATACACTATTAGGTGAGTTACACATGTTCTGAAACTAAAAAGATGGAGAAAAACAGTCAAATAGGATAGGGGTAGACAAATGGGAAGCAAATTCAGGAAGCTGAAAAAGATATCAAAATCATGATCAAGATAAAGAGACAGGTTTCAATAAGATACAAATTTAAGACTACAGAGTCAGAAGAATGCAGCACACCACAGAAAATGGGGTAGGAAATATGCATTAGGTCAAACATTTATGTGAATGAACACTCATGAAGAACTAAGAAAACAGAAAATACTGACTTTCAGTGTTTGAAATGTCCCAAGTGATCCTGGTGCATGTTATAGTTGGATCCATCTAAACAGACAGGGTAGGGAAACGCCAATACCTCAACCCCAGATGATCACTTTTTTCTACATATTTCTCTTCAAACAAGTGGTTTAGGGCCAATGCATCTTCTACTGTCTTAAGTTTGTATGTTATTGAAACCTGTCTCAAATTTCTTTTCTTTTAACCCAGTAAATTTTCAGTTCTGTAGTCATGTTCTAGTATTGCTTATTCCTCCCACCAAAAACCACCAGGTATTTAGAATGCATTAAGCTCTGCGCTTCCACCTGCCTTTATAGAAATGAGAAAAAGCACAACTCTTGCCCTCTTCAAACCAACAGTTCTTAGAGTGGGAAAGATACAGGAATCATAAGAGAACGATTCAATGAGTACTATAAACTCTACACAAAAAATAATTCCTGGTGAACTGGAAACTGGAAACATTTGATGAATAAATATTTAAAATTAACATGGGATGAGATTAAAAAGAGCATCTGCTCAGAAATCAGGTATCCAAAAAAAGATTGGCGACAGAGGAGCCCGCAGAGAAGAGCAGCAGCCGTGCTAATGACAGGCGACATAAACAACCAGAGGGCCTGAACTAGTTTTCTTATGATCACCACAAAAAGAACAATAACAATAAAAACAAATGGCAGGGTCACCAGCTCAGATATGAAAATTGCCAATAAAAAGCAATACATCAGACATATTAGGAAAGAAACTTTGCTTTGGGAATGAATCGTAGACCTTTGTGATCACTGAAGCCTGTAATACAACTCTAGAATATTTCAGCTGCTTATTATTCCATCCTATCAGATTTAGAAAAACGACAGGCTGCATGCTTAGCCTGTCTAAGCTATTTCAGAAATTAATTCCAAATATTAAGCCAAAGAGAACTGCTGCAATGTATCAGGAAGCATGCAAGCTCCGTAAGCCCGAATGGTGATAATAAAACTTGTAGTGGTGTGAGAGTGTTATAATCAATGTCTAACTGACTCAGTAATTAAAGAAAATAGTCTGTCATATATTTATTTCTATAGATTGGGGGTCTATGAAAATGTGTGGATTTATTTTTGGGTTACAGTTTGTTGTCACTGTAACCATTTGTTATAGAATTAAGAAGTTCGATAGCTGCTTTAAAAACATACTTCTATTTGAGATGAGGATCCTAAACGATTAGCACAGTTAGCCAGCTACCAAATTCTTAGGTCTAAAATAAGTCCATATTTGCATTCAATTAGCGTGGCATAGCTAGCTACTTGCCCAGTACATTAGACTCTAAAATAAAGAAGTATGTGGATAGTCCACCAATTACACGAATGAGTGGCGGTCTTACACTGACTGTCAGCCTTAGGTGTAGGAACTGACGTACTGAATCTGAGACAGTCGCAACCACTCTCGAAATACCAAAATTTTAAAGCAGAAATCGTCATGTGAGGAGTCATCATAGTTAAATCGCATCAGTGGCTATCCTCTAGGAAGATCACAAACTCTTCTGGAGGTCCTAAAAAAGTTCCATTCGCTCAGTTTTCCAGCTCCTTGAAGACATGTTGAGATCTTCTAAATGAGTAGCCTTCCATAATTTCCCTTATTTTCTTAATGTTGCCAAAACAGCACAACAAAAGCAATTGAGATCATAAAATTGACACTTGGTTTGTTCCATTATTTTGCCGAATGTATACACAGCCTCCCTCACGGGTGCTAACATTCTGCTTAGTATTAAACAAAAACCAGCTATGCTGTCTTTCCTGCACACAATGTGGATGACACTTAAATCATCTACGAGAAACAGGAGATTTCAGTATGTACAAGAAACAAATTTCTAAGAGACCATTCCATGAATTCTGTGACAGCAGCTGTTGACAGTTGCTAAAAATCAAACAAAGCAAAATAAATAAACAGAATAAACAAAGATACAGAAGACAAGCACAAAGAGAAAGGACTGAAGAGATCCGACTCCTAGCTGCTGATTTGCTAGCGGTTCTAAAAGGTAACACTCAGTTGTGAGCCACCTCAGGAAGTGGTCTTGGCTGGAGAGAGATGCATTGCCCAAGGTCGTGCCTCCTTCGTGGAGACCCTCCACACACCCTCCGGTTGAAGGAGGATAGAGACCTGACCGCTGAGCAGCAAGAGACTCTGAAGGGCCTTCCAGCTGCAGACTCCAGAGCTGGCTGCAACCTTGTTGTGACTGACTACTGCTGGGTATCTCCCACTGCACAGTACCAGCTCCACTCTTTCCACTACTTTTGCTGGTTCTGATGGTGCTCCCTGGAGACATTCCTGCACACCCACGATCCTTCTCAGAGTGACCATGCAGAAGCCCAACCTCTAACTAATACCTAGAAGAAAGAGATTAGTTTAAAAAAAAGTATATATGCATGCAAGTAAACAAAAACATAATACTTTCTAGGACCTAAATACTTTTCTAGGACCTAGTCACTTTGTTTTTGCTTCTGAACATGCAATGTGCATTTTACTGAATAATGAGCACACTAATATTACATACTTAACATACTAATACTAAATATTTCACACACAGTACTTCTGAGCGTTTTTATGTATATTATACAGTTAGTTCATGTTTTCTTACATAGCCCATAAAATAGTATTATGACATAGAGATTATTTATCAATTTTCCAAGTGAAGGAATTTATTCTAAGAAAGTTGAACATTTTTTTTTTTTTTTAACCAAGATCCAAGAGCCAGTTAAGTGTTAGAACCAAGTCAAACCCCAGGAAGTCTAATTGCAGAATTGTTGTCTTCACCATTTTCATGCATACTACCTCAAAACTCAAATCAGACATTAGATTTTGCATTTCAGAAATGAGACCACAAGAAGCATATTCCCTGCTCTACAATTTTCCCTTCCAGAGTTAGCTGAACATCAAGAGTATGTTAGAATGTAGGCCGTGTCAGGAGACACTGCTGATGCATTTTCATAGGCTGTTCTGCCTTTTGGACTCACAGCATTGTGCTTGTTTGACAAGGACAACACTTTGCAGCTCACGGTTCAATGTATTGAGTTACCTCGAGTGGTCACTCTTCACAGAGCCAAAATTTTAAAGACAGAATAACATCGTCAGAAGGCAGCTACATAATTGACTGATGATGGGAGAACAGATTAATCAAGACAATCATCACATAGATAATTTGATGTTCACATCTACGGAAAACAGGAAAAATTTTCTCCTTGCCATTTTCAGACAGCATTCAAACTAATTTTGAAAGGCTCTAAGGCAAAATACATAATGGTTATAAGTCTGAGTAATTTAATGAAGATTTAAGCAATAAAAATTGGTTTGAATTTAGATCATTTTTCATGTTTCTTTGATATAATTTTCCAATTAAAGAATAATTAACTTATAATGTGTATCAATAATACAGAAAGTCAGAGAGAACAAGACTTCCTTTGTTGGTCTAAGGCATTTGGCTTAATTGTAAATATATATCTGAATATTACAAGCTTTCATTTAACATGTAAAGTTTTACTATTATCTAGACTAATTCTTGAAAAATAACAAAATTATCCTTCTCTAACAGAGTTATGTAAGTAACATTTATTACTAAATAGCATTAGGTACAGTTCTTCCAATTTAGAGCATATTTTATTTATACAAGGTCCTTGCACATCTCAACAAATGTAAAAAGTAAAACTAGCTTCAATTCATTTTTTATGTCAGAACAGTTTCAATTCTTTTAGAATACCATCAGGAAATATTTCTTAAATTATAAAATATTGATGTATGGAGTATTCCCACCTTGACCCTTGCTGTTAGAGTATTGGCTGATAGATCTCATGCCTTATTAACATACTCCAGCAATTAGAATGGAAGATATATTTAGTTCTATTCCTTTAGAAGGAAATAGTATTTCCTTTTATGTTATGGGTCTAGAGAAACTATACTTGGAATAGGATCAAATACATCATGTATCAAGCACAATCATCCAGCTATACAAGCTATGAAATTGGAGAAAATCTGTTCTCTGAAATAAAAGAAAGGAAACAGAACTGTTCTTATATATTGACCTACTCTCATTGTCACATATGCAGTGTGGATGTGGTATTGTTGATTCTAGGATTCCCTACCTATTTCAGTGTACTTTAATGTCATTCATCTTATCAAAAGATCGAAGTTATCGTTACTGAAGTGATAGAAATGTACTGAGTTAACCATTTTAACTGAATTGAAATGCATGTCCTGAAACTAGGTTTCTTCGGATGCATAATCTAAGTTAGTATATTGGAATAAGGTTTGTATTTGAAGTGTACTTACATTCTACCAAAACAAGCACTTCTCTGTGTGTCCAATTTAGATGTGAACAGGGTTTGGGGGCAATGCAAGATTTAAAACTATGCAATTCTGTGTGTTAACTGTAAGACATCAAATAGCTCTCCTAGGATCTCATGGCTAACAATTATTAGGGTGAGATTCAAAACTTAAGCACTTTGCAAAATGGGAATTTGTATTTGAGGCTTTATGTTGTACAATTATAAATTTTTAATAGCATGAAACTTCACATTGTAGGAAGGGAACACGACAGTGTTGAATTGCTCAGACAATCTGATCATTTTATTGGAAAATTATGGTCATCCATTTGGCTTAGAAAGTCATTTGAGATCAAACTCCAGATGGTCTTCATTCCAATCAGCAAGAACCTAGATATACAGACATAAGCTGTGGATAAAGGTCTAGCATGACTTCCATAAAACTGGAAATATTTTCCAGCAGGGTGATCTTAGTACATGAAGTAAAGACATGCAGTAATGTCCAAAGATTGTCTAGTAAATCCATGGAAGCTCTTATCCAAGGAACATATAATAAAGCTAGATTTATTGATCCCTTCTTATGTGACAATTGCACAGTGCTTTATACACATCGTCATGTTTCAAATCATGATAATAATATGAGGTAAATATAAATAATATGAGACCATTGTACTGGCAGCTTACGTGTAACCATACTCAAAAATATATGAACATTTATGTCCTTTCCTCTGCCTTCTAAGGAGGGTCATTTCTCTGCTTCCTCCAGACATCTCAAAATATTTAGACTGAGTTTTGTTTTGCTGAGTTGAGTGCTGAAATGCAATCTGAGGAAGAGAAATAAGGAGGCTCAGCTGCTTCCCATAAGATCAGAGAAAAGCAGAAGAGTGAGCCAAGAAATAATTCAGAAGTTCTTCAAGAGGGCTGAAGCAGCCATTCAAGAGGATCTGCATTTCTGGAAGCTGAGGGAGATATGAGAAAGCGAACAGATATGGCAGCATCCCTACAAGCTGGAAGTTTTGAAAAAGTGCAGTCATATTTCAACAGAACTTTTAGAATGTTTCATAATCTAGTGTATCTGGTATTATCTTACCAATATTACAGGAAAGTCCTGTGATTTTCTTCAGTGCTTTACAGTAAGATGGGAATTTTTATAGTATCTTAAATGAACTTTGTTCTAGGGGCAATCCAGGAATGCTCAAAATCCTCATTCATTGTCAATGCCATTAGGGAATTACTCTAAATCACACAACCGCAAATAACAGAAATAGAATTCTATACCTTGTCTATCAAACTTCTGGTCTTACCACTAACCATCCCCCTATATCAGTTTCGTCTCTCAAGAATTTCACTTCCCTCTGGAGAAAAAACAAATCTGCTTTCTTTAATGAAAAATCTCTCTACCCGAGGTTAAGCAACTAAGAACACACAATCACTGAAAGCCCAACTCACCACTCTATTATTAAAGTATTAAAACATTATCAAATTATGCTATTAAATTATTAAATTATCTACTATTGAAACACTTTGAATATTTCCTGAAGCATTGCAATATGCAACCAATTATTTAGAATTAAAATTTTTGAATTAGTTTTATTAACAATAAGAGATGGAAATAATAAGATATGTAAAATAAAAGAACAGGTAAAAAATGCAACATTTTTGGGCTACTGATAACTCAATTTCTCTTTCTTGGATGATAAGTTTTGGGGTTTAGACTCTAAATTTTAGTTAAAGCTGTTTTGTTTAGCTGAATCGCTACATTCTAAATATCACAAAAGTTCCAAATAATTTTCTCTACTCATCCAAAAGCTTTGTATTTGCCATGAGGTATAGAGCTTTAGGAATACCAAAAATGTTTAAGCATGTTTGTTTGCATTCATTTTTAATTAAATAAAACATTAGCTAAAGAAGCCTATCTAAGGATTATGATCACTTTAACAATTCTATGAGCTCTTAATGGATTTTTTAACCTTTTCAACAGTTTGCCATCTTGCATTCAACCTTATGCCACAAACAGAGATTTGTTTCACTAGAGATTTGTTTAATCTTCTTTATGTGAAATGTTTTGTTTTTCCCATTAATTATGGCATGCAAAGGAATCATTTTGAAGTTGTATCAGAATTCTCAGGCCATATTTTGTCTTGACTGTTTTGTTTTGGCTTGCTAGAGTAATGTTTCTTAAAATAAAAGAACTTGACATGTTTCCTTTTAAAATCAATTTTCTTTGGAAGTAAGTCCTTCTAAATTCCTATTAGTAAGAGTGATGCTTCCAAATCCAGTCTGTGCATGGTTGTTGTAACATCCGGGGAAACAGGATGACTTCACGCATACTTTTGGCTTTGTTTAAAGTAGAAGCTTTATGATTATACATCATATTCACACTTAACTAATATTCCCAATCAGTTTCTCTATTTCCATCATCTCCACATATATTTCAAAACGAACTTTATCTTTCATAAACCTTTTGAACCTTATTTTCTCAAAAACATGAGGTACAATGCTGGAAGCATATATCATTCCCCCGTATCAACTGATATCTAGTAAATTGCCTCGAAAAAGTGGGTATTCAATATATTCATGTTGATTTATTGTTCTTCTCACTTGAACACTGTTTGTGGCAACCATTCCCTGTAGTTCTTTGAGAGCAGAAAGGGAAATCACGCTTCTGTAGTTTTCCTGGGACTAATGAGTTCCTTCAGCCAGATCAGGGCTTCTCTCTGCACCAACCAGAGTACCAAGAGGAAAGTTTTCTCATTTTCGTGTCCTGGAAGGTGCATTCCTGTTAACCTCCTGAAGTCAGAGGATGAAATTGTAGCCAATACATCTTTGCGGATGAACTATTAGGCACATTTTTCTTTGTCTATAGAAAACAATGGAACACACAAAACTACTGCTAATTCACCACACACACATACTACTGAGAAAAATGTACGGTACTGTATGTGATTTGTGGGTATTTTTTCAAATTCCATTTGGATCAATTTGTTTATTGCTACCAACGGCATAATCAGTACCATTTGTATAAGCCAAAATTATAAGAGGCTATGAGTTTAGCAGGAACAGTAAGCTTTCAGGTTTTCCAAAATCCATTAAATTGTTCTCAAACTACGTGTTGAGATTGAACATCTGAAAACTTGAACATCAAACTGCGCATCTAGAGTTTAGCGTTAGACTGAAGTGTAACCCTCCATCAGGAGAACACTGGCAAATCACACTCTACTTCCTAAAAACAGGAATGCCTGTTTGCATTTTGTGATATTCTTCTACAAGGAAGATTTGCCTCTTCTCGTCCATTGATTGATTTATTTATCTTTTACTTATATCAGCATAGATTCTAGGATACTTATTTTTGGCTTTGGCTTGTATTACAATACGATATTACTTATTTATCATTTATTGTGTCATTAAATTTTTCTATACTGTTCCTAGGGAATACTTACAGGTTAGCTCACTGTGTCTCTTGGACATGTCCTTAGCTTTTTATTCTCTCAAAACTTCCTTACATTCTAATACTTCAAGATGCTCCAGGTTCTATTGCTGATGTTCTAGAATTGAAACTAATTTTTAATTCATTAGAAAAAAATTGGTAGACTTCTGACCTCTACCTCTCCACAAGGTGTTGTTTCCTTTTATCCTGAAGATCAAGGTCATCTAAAGAAGCAAGGACTTTTGCCTCATTCATCGTGTCGCCCTATGTGAGGCGTCCTAAGCCTGACTCAAAGTTCTTTTAACATCTAACATCAGTGTATGATAGTCAGTCTTCTCTCAGTTCATTGTCTTCTGCCTCATGAGAGATCTTTGCATCAGTCACGATTCTAGGAGAAAGTATACATCATGTCCATCAAGATCACTTGAAGAGATTTTTATAAAAGAATTATTTCCAAAGTCTCAGCAGGTTTTAATAAAATATAATGTGGC